>CM060910.1:733036565-733143100 GCA_030737875.1 Allium sativum
TATAGGATCCGGTAAGGAAACGAACTTAAAAATAGAATATTATAAACAAAAAGGAAATTGAAAATCTGGTAATAGAAAGAGAAATATATATATATATATATATATATATATACGTTTTAAAATGAATAAGTGGTTTTTATGGCGTTGATGATTTGAGATAAGTGGTCTTGTCTATTTTGAAGTTAAAGATGTTATTTAGTCAAGGTCTGAGAGGTAATTATACCCCAACTTGATTGATATCATTACTAACTGATAAACAGCAAGATCCAGCCTCAGAAAGAAATGTTTGAATAAGAGTTAGTTGAATGCAGTGTTTTGGGTTGTTGTAACGATGTTTTACACAACATTCGTTTTAACCCAAGTAAGTGGAAATTTAGAAATATAATAATAAATATTTCCTGAGTATAGAAATAAATGAATGGTCGTGGAAGAGATAAGTAATTGGAACGTTTTTCAATTATAAATAGAATATATTTTATACATATAGAAGATAAAGAAGACAATATATGGAAATGTTTTTTCCAAATAGCATAAGAGGCCAAGATGATTATTGAAAATATTTGGTTAACAAATATTGACAAGGAAATGGAGAAATGATTTAATTAATGAAATATTTATTAAGGGGTCTAGTGATTGTTTGATGTTTTGAATGGATGTTTTTTTCTTCGATAGTTAAATAACCGACTATCAAAGTGTTTGCCAATATCGTTGTCAATGTGGAGAAACCGGTTGGATTATTTTCGGAGAACCACTCCATATTGGCAGTAGCGTTGCAAATCAGATTATATGAAGATAATCAAAGATAGAGTAAAGTGCAAGGACTTTTTCTATTAATAGAAATTGTGCCTTCGGTTTCGTTCAGTCCCAGAACGAAGTGTATGGACGAATGTTTGACAGAGTATTTCCAATGATTGTATATGTTGGTCTGTATAGATATATATAGTGGCGTAGAATTTATTCTCTTAGCATAATATCTAGAATATATTTGTGCGAATCAATTAATGATTTACGGATCTGACAATGTGGCATTCAAAGTGATTATGCTATCAATGAATGATAAGAAATCGTAGCCTAGGGCCTCAACAACCGGGAAATGACAAAAATCGGGCAGGCAGCATGCCTATGTGGGTCGCTCCCATTAGGGTGTACAATCACCTATCTAGAGAAATTCCATTTGCTTCTTTAATCTACCGATAGTGCCCTTTTCGGGAAACGGTTGCTGATCCCATCCGTTGGTGATATACATTCGATACACTCAAGCGAAATGAGTGGTCGGTCATGTGTGGGCCGGGTTGCAAGATGTTCTTGTTGAACCCAGTGTATTCCCCTCTAGAGATACACTATCGGCAGGTGGTTCCATACCTTGTCATAGTTAGTACCCAATCTCCAATGAGTGCCTGCGGTTTTGATTGTATACTATATATGTGGAGCGTGAGATGCAAGCGTTCCGCTAGATTGTTACTTATTTGTATTTAGACACTACTATAATATCTGAATATATATATTTGATTCTAAAATGCTTTGGGTTATCGTAAGGTAAAAACCATCCGTGTTTATGTGTGGATCAGTCTTACGGTTATCTTTTCTTTCCAACCATTTTTGAAAGTTAAACCGAGTACTTGTGATTCTCATAAGAGAAAAACCCGTTCCGTTTTCACGGCGTGGTCTTATGAGATATCCTTCGTTAATCCTGTTGTTTTAAAATCATTTACTCACACCAGTCCAATGACTGACCCAAAATTTATTTTTCTATGTTTTCCCTAAACTCTTGGGTGCCCAAATTTGTACGGACAGTCTAATAGTTCAGGATTTTACAGATCCATCTGAAGGAGCTTGGAGCAGGAGGCTTTAGTGTTAGATATATAGTATTTATTTTTCGCTTTGTTGTAAGTGTTATACTCTGATAAGTGTATGTTATGCAGTTAAAAATTTTGTATTTCAAAGGTTATGATATATTATATTTTGTTCTACTACGATGTGAGATTCTGTGTTGTTATTTCTATTCTTCTTCTACCTTTTTCTTCTAAAAAAATGATCTGTATTTCTGTTATATTTGGGTTGGATGTATGATGTATGTAGTCAACTCAGATAGTACGAATTTGCAGGCCATTACATTACTTGTTTTTATATATTCAAAAACAAGTTATTATATTCCAGCTAATCAAAATTCCATTTCTATTTAAAAATAGAAATTCCTTTTTAAAACCCCTATTACTTTTCCAATATGTTTGAATATATTTTAGGGTATTTATATATCAATTGTTTTAGGTCAATGTTGTTCAACCACCCCAAACACACAATAATCAATCACAGATTATTTATCACATCATATAAAGCAATATGTGAAAATCAACTATAAATTTTTTGAGAAATCCAATTGGTTCCCTCCAACCCGTTTCCCTGCATCTACAGATGTTAATCAACATAAACACTATCGGTTTTGATCAATCTGAAACATAATAATAACTATAATCAGTATTAAGTTAACACTTATATATGTATAACTATATATTATTTTCGACTAAATAAATTAGCAAATCATCCAAACAACAATCACACACAACATTTAATCATTTTTATCAATATTAAATAACGTTTATAATATTATAAAACTGGACAGAGTTAGTGAGATTACTCACATTAGTCGTTTGTCGTTAAATAACGATAACCGTTCAATAGATCCGATCAGGTGTTTTATTCAACCATAAATTGAGACGAACTCCGAACTGCTCCAAACCAGTTCCATTTTGTAGTCGTCATTCATACGATCCCAAGGGTCATATTTTGTTGAATTTGGATAACGTATGTGAGAGATATTAAATTAACAAGTTAATACGATATCTTATTTAATTTAAAATTATAATTATTTAAATTATGGGCCTTACCATTTTACTCAAATCGACCCATTAGCTCCTTTTTAAACCCATTCTTCATGCTACAGGCCTCAACTTCTCCTATTCACGAAACATAACCACTCCCCGTTTTTCTTCAATCCATTATTTCTGGTTTCCAATTTTTTTTTGTTTCTATTCATAAATGGGCCATTTCCCTTTCTTTTTAATTTAATTTATTAAAACTGGGCTTATCTCATACAAGTCGGCCCACCCATGTAACACAACCCACATCCGCATCTTTCCCAATACCTACCCAACCACATACTCCTCTATCCTCCAAAATAAAACACCATACATGCTACTGTAAACATTACTGCAGATAACACCTATCTCCCTCCTCGTTCTGCCATTTCCGGAGCCGACAGCACCATGTCTTTTCACATCAAAATCTCCAATACTAAGTCACCTTCCTTCCCAACTCGGTCCCTCCTTCCAAAATTTCAAACCTGCGTGCTCCATTATAATCTCCAACACCATTGCTGAAAGTTTGACTCACTCAAGGACCTCATCTCTCCATTTTTCTTTGATCTTATATTACCATTGTCCTTTCATGCGCGAAAAACTAGACAAAGACCCCTTTTGTCTTACTCTTCCTCTCCTCCTCCAAACTCACCCCTTAACAAAACACTCGAACAAGCATCCTATCTTTGGACTTCAGCTAGTCTTCCATCGTAACCGTGTGAACTAGCGACAAAAGTTGTCACCATCTACCATGAAATCATACCCGCCATACACGAACGCATTCACATGAATCCACTTTTCCAAATCCACATAAGCTCCTGCAATGAACACACTCTGTCGGCCCCTCATCCCATTCCCCCAACTTTCACATTTTATGTAACGTCCCGCATTTTTATCGATTTGTATTTGAATATTTAAATCAGTTTAAATATTGAATTCGTAATATAAGTGGATTTATATATTAATTAAAATGAAGTTGAACGTATAAAAATATATATTAAATATAATCGAGCCCGTAATATCGCGGTAGTTCGTAATTTAATGTTCTGAACTTCAACTGAGTGTACAGGACCAGTGATAAATGGATTTCTTCGAAACAAGAAACGTTCGAATCTATTGAACTATATTTTTCTAACGGAAGTAAGAAATGGAGATTTCGTCGTATAGATTGCAAGATATGTTCAAATCAAATTTCCAAATAGTCGCTATAAAATCGTTTATCAACCATAACAGTTTATTTGAAATAACTGCATACTGAATTCGAATTTAGACAAGGTTCTTTTGAGACGTAGCGTTAATTTAATTTTTAGAATTTTACTGTAATTTTTAATTAATTAAATATGCAACTTTTTATTTGGAGTATTTTGTACTCTATATCAATATTTCGGGGTTTCAAAATATGAGTCAACCTACCGATATTATTATATTTTTGGAATCGTGACACTTCGCTTGACACAATGGTATTTTTATTTGTGTCTATAGCGGTCCATAAGTGAATGAAATTATGGGTAACAGGGTACACTAAAACTTAAACATTTCAAATACATGTTAAAAGCCTACGTGCCTATTCCTTACTGTTGAAGCAAAGTCTGCATGCCTAATTGTAATGTCCCGCATTTTTATCGGTCCGTAATTGAATATTTAAATCAGTTTAAATATTGAATTCTTAATATAAGTGGATTTATATATTAATTAAAACGGAGTTGAACGTATAAAAATATATATTCAATATAATCGAGCTCATAACGACGTTGCAGTTCGTAATTTAACGTTCTGAACTTCAACTGAGTGTACATGACTCAGTTTAAATCGGATTTCTGCAAAACAAGAAATATTGGAATCTGTTGAACTGTATCTTTCTGACAGAAGTGAAATATTGAGATTTCGTCATATAGATTGCAAGATATGTCAAAATCAAATATTCAGAAAGTCGCTATGAAAGCGTATATCGACCATAACGGTTTATTTGAAATAACTTCTTATCGGTTTCGAATTTAGACAAGGTTCTTTTGAGACGTAGCGATAATTTAATTTTTAGAATTTTACCGAAATTTTTAATTAATTAAATATGCAACTTCTTATTTAGAATAGTTTGCACCCTATATCAATATTTTGGGGTTTCACAATATGAGTTAATCTACCGATATTATTAGATTTTTGGGATCGTGGCACCTCGTTGGATACAACCGTAATCTTACTTCTGTCCGTAGTAGTCCGAAAATAAATGGAATTCTATACAACGGGAACTGCATGAACGTAACCCTTCAAAACAATCAAGGAAATAAAGAATTATAATCTTACAATTTAGAATTATAATCCAGTGTTATTAGTCACACCATCTAAGAAAATGGACAAGATTATAGTATGTCCAGCCTAGCATAGTAATGACAAGTCAGTTGTCTTCTTTGAAATAAAAATCCTACTTCCATCAAACCAAGCATGCTCAGCCAATCTACACCAAATTTGGGTGCCAAGTCGTACATGCCCAGGATGAATTGTCACTGCCTAAAACGCAGGTCTTCCATTCCCTACTCAAGTCTCATGCCATACGAAATCAGGCTAAAAACAATACCCTTTTGTTAAAACATAAAATCACCTACCCATGCATCTGTGGCCTACAATTGTTTACTCTACCTTGTTCATTCGTGTTACGTCCCCTCTCTGAAGGCCAAACACTTATCCAACACAACACCAGTACCGTACTTTCATTAATTAATCAATCAACAAAGACAATGCAGCAAACCCCAAAACGTAACCTCAAATGTGTGTAAGGTACTCCATGTTTAAAACGTACCGACAAGAGGTGAAGCCTGACCTACCCTACAACAATACCAAGCCTTATATAACTCTATATCCACTTGTAAAGGGAGGAAAATATTTTCAAATAAAAACATAGCATAGCCGATCAAATTCATTTGCACACGCCTACGAATACTATGCCGCAGCCTATGCTTTCGAAATCGATAGAGTGAAACGCAACAACCAAGAACCCTATTACTTCACGTTAGAAGGTAGACGATGCTCTTATTGTGACAAAAGCCATAGAAACAAGGCAAAAACCATACAAAAAGTTATGTTACAAGTACAATTCATAATTGGATCTTCTTTTGAATAAAACTTAACGCTTAAGTTTGTACTAGGGTAACTACCTTATATTAATATATTTAGTGTACCACGTCCATACGGTAATTTAAAATGAAAACTCAAATATAGAGAGCATGTGAAGGTACTTGCCTACTAACCTAAGACTTCATGCTGAAGTAAACGTCTGTGTATTTTCAAATCGAACTACGGACCTTTCATCGACAGTTCAAATCAAGCTGTCTCCTATGAAATGAAAATACTACACAGCTAACTCTACTTCGTCAGACCTACCAGCTAACTCTTGTATGCCAAGTAACCAACGCCGTGCCTGCCAAGGGATCATAGTCTATATATAATCACGCCATCGCATGTTGTACTTAGTCTTCTGAAACCCCATAAACAATGGTCGCCAGGGTTATTTCCTTTATAAGCAAACAACTTCCTCCATTAGAAAATCTAAAATAAATTTCAAGATAAATACTGTAATGGTCTATCAAAGTGTGGAGGAGAAGTCGTGGTTTGTGTATGGTATGTTGGTGAAAGAATGTATGTTATGAACATAAAGGAGCATGCAACATTAAGGGAAGGACTGGGAAGCAAACATATTGTTGGATTTCCATGGGTTTTAGCACTAAAAGACTGCAGTGCATGGCAGACCCGAAACCACGAAGTGATCCGGTGTTGCGTGAGTCATTTACATGCATGGATTAAGTTTAAGACGTTCATGATAAAACAAGGGAGCTGTGAGTGGGGAAGTGGGTTCAAACCAACTGATGGAAGGCAGGGGCTGAATTGCGGATTTGAAGTGGGGCGTTGGAGCTATGCATGAGGAGTTGGGTTATACAAAACCACCGTTCAAAACGCGAGGAACAGTCGAGCTGGGAGGGTATCGTTGAATGGGAAGAACGTGTGAACGATGTGGGGGAGGACAAGTGTAGAAAACTTGTTTCTGTAAGGTTTGGAGATGACAAATGAAGAGGAGCATGAAGGAAAAGTAGCCGGTTAGAAAGGATGGTGATGGGTCGGTTTATAAAATGATTAAGCCCAGTTTTAATCAAAGAAGAAAATAAAACAAGGGTTATGCTCATACTTGTCCAAGATAAAATGTGTCCTTTGTAATATATTAGTCCGTTTAAAATGGGTAAAGGCCATGAACAAAATAAAGCGAAGAGCAAAGAAGTTTGGGTACGGTTTAAGCTAAGAAGTGGGAGCGAACAAGTGGTGTATGGGCTGACAGTGGGAAGAAGAGCAGGCGGATTGGTCATAAATTGTTCACTGAGACGAGAACGTCAGTGAGAGGAAGCAAGGAACAACGCAAATCGTTATTTAATGGTTAACGCGCAAAGGTGAGTAAATTCACTAACTTTGTTTTATTTAAAATATTTTATTTATATTTTAAATAATGGTTGAATGCTGTGTGATGGTTGTTTAGGCAGATTATGGTTAAATTGGTTGAAATATTATATATCGTTGCATATGTACCCATCACCGGTTGGATATTGATTCCATCAGTATGGAATCAGTAATAATTGTTTGACTAACATTTGTGGATGCGGAAACCGGTAGGAGGAATTCAACCGGATTCTTCAATATTTATATGTACTGTTTATGCACTGTTTGAACTGTGTTGAATGGAAGTTCAACGTTATGTTGATTTAGTAAATAAACGATATTGATTTAGAAAATGGCAACAGTCAACCATAAACACATCGTTTTGTTAAGAAATGGGTTGACCGTCGAGCAAATCAACGAAGTTCAATTATAAAAATTATATCTTTATAATTGAAGCAAAATTATAAATTATAATAGAAGTTCTATTATAAACTGGTATTTTTAATACCATGAGTTAGATATAAATTGATTCGAGTTTAAATAGGAAGAATCGATTATTTATTATTTCTAAATAACAGAAATTGAATCTTGATTAAACAAGGAGGCGATAACTTGTTTTAAGTATATCAAAAACAAGTAGTCGATTTTAAAGATGTTTATGAAATAAAGTATAATTCTATGTTTGGAGTATGATCGTATTTGAAATAAGGGTAGTAAAACGAGTCTAGATTCCTATTGGGAAATGATATTTTAATAAAAGTGAATAGTGGTCAGAAAGTAGACATTTTGTAGGTAGATATTTCTATTTGAGTTAAACTAAATTGATCTGATTAACGAGAAGTTTAGAAATGGAGTTTTGAAATGTTTTCCAACATTAAAAATGTGTATTTTCTAAAAGTACAGAAAATAAGAAAGGTAAGGAAGATGGAAATGTTCCAGATATTAAATAAAAGTATATCTTCTAGAATGTGGGTGAACAAGTGCTATAATATTTGAAAATGGGTTTTTTCGAAGAAGTATGAGGTTAAACAGTTTTGGAAATATCTAGGAAAATATGAATAATGAAATATTAGAAAGTGCCGAGATTGTGAAATGGTTTGATGGATGTTTATTTTCAAAACACCGACTATCAAAGATTTTTGTAACGAAAAGAGATATCAAGATTTTTGTAACGAAAAGAGATATCAAGATTTTTGGTAATTAAAAGAGATGTCAAGAATTTGTAACGGAAAGAGGTGTTGGGATTAATTATAAAGTGGAATATAGTAGCATATTGCAAGTTTCAGAACTATAGCAGTAAAGTAACGCTGTTGACTAGGCTTAAGCGTGACTGTTATGTCAAGATTAGTTATAAAGGGATATAGCAGCGTATAGCTAGTTTGAACTGTAACGATAAATGAAACGCTGTTAACCAAACGTAAGCGTGATGTTTATATACAGTAGCACTTCCTAGGGAAGGAAACAGCTTGTTTTGGAATTCACTTATTCAAAAGCAATAAGTAATGACGTTTGTCCAAAGAAATATAAGAACGAATGTTAAATAAAAGTGCCTGTGATTTGTGTGATATTGGTTGTACATTGAATGGATGTTGTTTTTACTTCGATAGTTAAACAACCAACTATCGAAGTGTTTTGACCATCGTTGTCTATACGGGGAGACCGGTTGGATATACTATCTGAAACCACTCCGTATAGGCATAAGCGCTGCAAATTATGCTGAAGAAAATTGAAGACGGAGTGAAGTGCAAGGGTCGTCCTGTTCAGAATGGTGCTTTCTGTTTGTCCAGACCCAGGACAACTTGTATGGATGAATGCCTGACAGCGTATTCTTAGAAGATCACCTAAGACGTTCTTTTCAAGATATTACGTCTGGTGGCGGAGAAATTCGTTTCTCTTGGCTTTTATACCCGTAATATTTTGGGAAGATCAACTAGTGATTTGACGGGTTTGACGATGTGGCATTCAAAGTGTATGGTGGCCAGATGTCCTAAAAGGTAAACGTAGCCTCAAGCTTCACAGCCGGGAAATGACAAAAATCGGGCAGGCAGCATGGCTATGTGGGTCGCTCCCATTAGGGTGTATAATCACCTATCTAGAGAAATTCCTTTTGTTTCTAACTCTGTCGATTCTGCCCATTCGGGAAACGGTGGTTTGAGTCCAACCGTTGGTGATATACATTCGATACACTCAAGCGAAATGAGTGGTCGGTCATGTGTGGGCCGGGTTACAAGATGTTCTTGTTGAACCCAGGTGTATTCGCCTCTAGAGATACATTATCGGAAGGTGGTCCCATACCTTGTCATAGTTGGAATCCAATCTCCAATAAGCGCCCTGCGGGTTTTGATTTTATTCTATGTATGTAGAGCGTGAGATGCAAGCGTTCTACTAATTGGTTATTTATTTGATTAGACATTACTATAATATCACTGGATTTTGATATCAATAATGATTTGGGTTATAGTAAGGTAAAAGCCGTCCGTGTTTATGTGTGGACCGGTCTTACTATTATCCTTTTTGTTTCAAAAAGGATTTTCAAAGTTAAACCGTATGGTTGGAATTTACTCACACCAGTCCCATGACTGACCCAGAGTTTATTTTGTTTGTTTTCCCTAAACTCTTGGGTGCCCAAATTTGTACGGGCAGTCAAGTGTTTCAGGCTTTTACAGATACGCTTGAAGGAGCTAAAAGCAGAAGGCTTCACCGTTAGTATTTAGAGACTATTTCTGCTGTGATATGATGTATTGTACTCTGATAATGGTATGTATATACAATACAGTTTTGTATTTCAAAGTTATGTTATATAATATATTTTATTCGTTCCGCTGTGAGATTCGTGTTTACTCTGATTATGTTCAGCTGTGTTCTTCTTCTTCTCCTATTCTATTAGTTCTATCTTTTCTATCTCATCCTCTAACTTCTTTCTATTAATGATCCGGTATTTTCGATGTCTGAACAGTCGACGCTGGGTTTTGTGTCGATTTTCGGTGTCAAAAATCCCTGGGTCGTTACAGTGGTATCAGAGCTGAAGGTTAAGTGATTACCTTGGCTCTGTGGCGTGACTCAATAGAGATGGAGTTAGTAATACTCTAGATTGAGTTTGAGTGTATATATATGAGCGCGTATTTGTAAATTAATATAAAAACTGTTTTATATCGTGTTGACTGGTCAGTCGAGAGGTTTATGAATTCTGGTCGAAACAGTAATGCAAACTGTATCGATAGGTGTTTCTAAACTCTTGAACAGAGCAATTCGACACGGTATGTTTTGGAGAAGAGGGTAAATGAAATAATTTTACTCAAAATATATTTTGATATAAAGAAAACATATATATTGGAATTATCTAGTATATATTGAATGTGTTGGGTGAACTTATGATCGAATAAGATTTATAATTGAATTGGTTATATAAATAACCAATCGAAATATTTTATACATATAATATGTAAAATCAGATATACTAAATCTGAAATTTAAACCAGAATTGGAATAAAAAAAAATCTGGTACATGAAAATGTTTGTAAATGAAATTTGAATTAAATATATGGAATTTTAAGATCCTGGGGAAATTTTGAAATATTATCCAAGTTTCGAAAAGATATTTTTGAAGTAATTTCAAATAAAAGTATTTGAATATGAGTTTTGAAAGTGATATAGTATTGAACTCACTTTGATCACTGGGAAATGAGTTCCGATGATGAAGTCGACCATTATCTGTATTCATTTTCGAGTGCTAAGTGACGGATTACTACCAAAAGGTTTTGTTTTTGAAGTGTTTTTGGGAAAACACATTGTCAGAAATTCAAATGTTTGAATGGCCATGTTGTAGGTATATATGTGTATATGATCTCAAACTGATTGGAAATGAAAATCCCAGGTATTTGATTTCTGAAATTTAATTTTTTCTTATGAAGTATATAAATAATGAATTTGACTAAGTCAAATAAAATTTGAGTTGAATTGAAGCCAAGTAGGTGGAAAATGCACTAGAATAAGGATTTGATTTGGCAAGGTAGTTGAGTTGTGGAATCGAACTTGGTTGATTATTTGGAATTGGAATTGAACTGGAGTTTGAAAAAGAAATTTGAGTCGGGATGTAAGAAAATTATTGATTGAGAATAAACTGACTGGAGATCAGTTGGAGATGCATTTGGGTATGCTGAATGGATTGCAAATGGAAACGAGAAAGTTGGATGCCGATAAAGGGAGAAGGCCCAGAGTGGCGTGTGGTAGGAGTACCGAATGAACCGTGCAGCAGAGAGACTGATGAAATTCTCTGAAAATTAAAGTGTTAGAAAATTTTCAGAATTTTGAAAATTTTCGTTACGAAGAAGGGAACTAATATTTTGATCAGTTCAGTTGAAACTGAAATTATGAAGTAAACCAAAAAGATTTCAATTTGTTTACAACAAAAATTATAGCATTTTCCTCATCTTAGCAATTTCGAGGACGAAATTATTTTAAGGGGGAAGGAATGTAATGTCCCGCATTTTTACCGGTCCGTAATTGAATATTTAAATCAGTTTAAATATTGAATTCTTAATATAAGTGGATTTATATATTAATTAAAATGGAGTTGAACGTATAAAAATATATATTCAATATAATCGAGCTCATAACGACGTTGCAGTTCGTAATTTAACGTTCTGAACTTCAACTGAGTGTACATGACTCAGTTTAAATCGGATTTCTGCAAAACAAGAAATATTGGAATCTGTTGAACTGTATCTTTCTGACAGAAGTGAAATATTGAGATTTCGTCATATAGATTGCAAGATATGTCAAAATCAAATATTCAGAAAGTCGCTATGAAAGCGTATATCGACCATAACGGTGTATTTGAAATAACTTCTTATCGGTTTCGAATATAGACAAGGTTCTTTTGAGACGTAGCGATAATTTAATTTTTAGAATTTTACTGAAATTTTTAATTAATTAAATATGCAACTTCTTATTTAGAATAGTTTGCACCCTATATCAATATTTTGGGGTTTCACAATATGAGTTAATCTACCGATATTATTATATTTTTGGGATCGTGGCACCTCGTTGGATACAACCGTAATCTTACTTCTGTCCGTAGCAGTCCGAAAATAAATGGAATTCTATACAACGGGAACTGCATGAACGTAACCCTTCAAAACAATCAAGGAAATAAAAAATTATAATCTTACAATTTAGAATTACAATCCAGTGTTATTAGTCACACCATCTAAGAAAATGGACAAGATTATAGTATGTCCAGCCTGGCATAGTAATGACAAGTCAGTTGTCTTCTTTGAAATAAAAATCCTACTTCCATCAAACCAAGCATGCTCGGCCAATCTACACCAAATTTGGGTGCCAAGTCGTACATGCCCAGGATGAATTGTCACTGCCTAAAACGCAGGTCTTCCATTCCCTACTCAAGTCTCATGCCATACGAAATCAGCCTAAAAACAATACCCTTTTGTTAAAACATAAAATCACCTACCCATGCATCTGTGGCCTACAATTGTTTACTCTACCTTGTTCATTCGTGTTACGTCCCCTTTCTGAAGGCCAAACACTTATCCAACACAACACCAGTACCGTACTTTCATTAATTAATCAATCAACAAAGACAATGCAGCAAACCCCAAAACGTAACCTCAAATGTGTGTAAGGTACTCCATGTTTAAAACGTACCGACAAGAGGTGAAGCCTGACCTACCCTACAACAATACCAAGCCTTATATAACTCTATATCCACTTGTAAAGGGAGGAAAATATTTTCAAATAAAAACATAGCAAAGCCGATCAAATTCATTTGCACACGCCTACGAATACTATGCCACAGCCTATGCTTTCGAAATCGATAGAGTGAAACGCAACAACCAAGAACCCTATTACTTCATGTTAGAAGGTAGACGATGCTCTTATTGTGACAAAAGCCATAGAAACAAGGCAAAAACCATACAAAAAGTTATGTTACAAGTACAATTCATAATTGGATCTTCTTTTGAATAAAACTTAACGCTTAAGTTTGTACTAGGGTAACTACCTCATATTAATATATTTAGTGTACCACGTCCATACAGTAATTTAAAATGAAAACTCAAATATAGAGAGCATGTGAAGGTACTTGCCTACTAACCTAAGACTTCATGCTGAAGTAAACGTCTGTGTATTTTCAAATCGAACTACGGACCTTTCATCGACAGTTCAAATCAAGCTGTCTCATATGAAATGAAAATACTACACAGCTAACTCTACTTCGTCAGACCTACCAGCTAACTCTTGTATGCCAAGTAACCAACGCCGTGCCTGCCAAGGGATCATAGTCTATATATAATCACGCCATCGCATGTTGTAGTTAGTCTTCTGAAACCCCATAAACAATGGTCGCCAGGGTTATTTCCTTTATAAGCAAACAACTTCCTCCATTAGAAAATCTAAAATAAATTTCAAGATAAATACTGTAATGGTCTATCAAAGTGTGGAGGAGAAGTCGTGGTTTGTGTATGTTATGTTGGTGAAAGAATGTATGTTATGAACATAAAGGAGCATGCAACATTAAGGGAAGGACTGGGAAGCAAACACATTGTTGGATTTCCATGGGTTTTAGCACTAAAAGACTGCAGTGCATGGCAGACCCGAAACCACGAAGTGATCCGGTGTTGCGTGAGTCATTTACATGCATGGATTAAGTTTAAGACGTTCATGATAAAACAAGGGAGCTGTGAGTGGGGAAGTGGGTTCAAACCAACTGATGGAAGGCAGGGGCTGAATTGCGGATTTGAAGTGGGGCGTTGGAGCTATGCATGAGGAGTTGGGTTATTCAAAACCACCGTTCAAAACACGAGGAACAGTCGAGCTGGGAGGGTATCGTTGAATGGGAAGAACGTGTGAACGATGTGGGGGAGGACAAGTGTAGAAAACTTGTTTCTGTAAGGTTTGGAGATGACAAATGAAGAGGAGCATGAAGGAAAAGTAGCCGGTTAGAAAGGATGGTGATGGGTCGGTTTATAAAATGATTAAGCCCAGTTTTAATCAAAGAAGAAAATAAAACAAGGGTTATGCTCATACTTGTCCAAGATAAAATGTGTCCTTTGTAATATATTAGTCCGTTTAAAATGGGTAAAGGCCATGAACAAAATAAAGCGAAGAGCAAAGAAGTTTGGGTACGGTTTAAGCTAAGAAGTGGGAGCGAACAAGTGGTGTATGGGCTGACAGTGGGAAGAAGAGCAGGCGGATTGGTCATAAATTGTTCACTGAGACGAGAACGTCAGTGAGAGGAAGCAAGGAACAACGCAAATCGTTATTTAATGGTTAACGCGCAAAGGTAAGTAAATTCACTAACTTTGTTTTATTTAAAATATTTTATTTATATTTTAAATAATGGCTGAATGCTGTGTGATGGTTGTTTAGGCAGATTATGGTTAAATTGGTTGAAATATTATATATCGTTGCATATGTACCCATCACCGGTTGGATATTGATTCCATCAGTATGGAATCAGTAATAATTGTTTGACTAACATTTGTGGATGCGGAAACCGGTAGGAGGAATTCAACCGGATTCTTCAATATTTATATGTACTGTTTATGCTATGTTTGAACTGTGTTGAATGGAAGTTCAACGTTATGTTGATTTAGTAAATAAACGATATTGATTTAGAAAATGGCAACAGTCAACCATAAACACATCGTTTTGTTAAGAAATGGGTAGTAAAACGAGTCTAGATTCCTATTGGGAAATGATATTTTAATAAAAGTGAATAGTGGTCAGAAAGTAGACATTTTGTAGGTAGATATTTCTATTTGAGTTAAACTAAATTGATCTGATTAACGAGAAGTTTAGAAATGGAGTTTTGAAATGTTTTCCAACATTAAAAATGTGTATTTTCTAAAAGTACAGAAAATAAGAAAGGTAAGGAAGATGGAAATGTTCCAGATATTAAATAAAAGTATATCTTCTAGAATGTGGGTGAACAAGTGCTATAATATTTGAAAATGGGTTTTTTCGAAGAAGTATGAGGTTAAACAGTTTTGGAAATATCTAGGAAAATATGAATAATGAAATATTAGAAAGTGCCGAGATTGTGAAATGGTTTGATGGATGTTTATTTTCAAAACACCGACTATCAAAGATTTTTGTAACGAAAAGAGATATCAAGATTTTTGTAACGAAAAGAGATATCAAGATTTTTGGTAATTAAAAGAGATGTCAAGAATTTGTAACGGAAAGAGGTGTTGGGATTAATTATAAAGTGGAATATAGTAGCATATTGCAAGTTTCAGAACTATAGCAGTAAAGTAACGCTGTTGACTAGGCTTAAGCGTGACTGTTATGTCAAGATTAGTTATAAAGGGATATAGCAGCGTATAGCTAGTTTGAACTGTAACGATAAATGAAACGCTGTTAACCAAACGTAAGCGTGATGTTTATATACAGTAGCACTTCCTAGGGAAGGAAAACAGCTTGTTTTGGAATTCACTTATTCAAAAGCAATAAGTAATGACGTTTGTTCAAAGAAATATAAGAACGAATGTTAAATAAAAAGTGCCTGTGATTTGTGTGATATTGGTTGTACATTGAATGGATGTTGTTTTTACTTCGATAGTTAAACAACCAACTATCGAAGTGTTTTGACCATCGTTGTCTATACGGGGAGACCGGTTGGATATACTATCTGAAACCACTCCGTATAGGCATAAGCGCTGCAAATTATGCTGAAGAAAATTGAAGACGGAGTGAAGTGCAAGGGTCGTCCTGTTCAGAATGGTGCTTTCTGTTTGTCCAGACCCAGGACAACTTGTATGGATGAATGCCTGACAGCGTATTCTTAGAAGATCACCTAAGACGTTCTTTTCAAGATATTACGTCTGGTGGCGGAGAAATTTGTTTCTCTTGGCTTTTATACCCGTAATATTTTGGGAAGATCAACTAGTGATTTGACGGGTTTGACGATGTGGCATTCAAAGTGTATGGTGGCCAGATGTCCTAAAAGGTAAACGTAGCCTCAAGCTTCACAGCCGGGAAATGACAAAAATCGGGCAGGCAGCATGGCTATGTGGGTCGCTCCCATTAGGGTGTATAATCACCTATCTAGAGAAATTCCTTTTGTTTCTAAATCTGTCGATTCTGCCCATTCGGGAAACGGTGGTTTGAGTCCAACTGTTGGTGATATACATTCGATACACTCAAGCGAAATGAGTGGTCGGTCATGTGTGGGCCGGGTTACAAGATGTTCTTGTTGAACCCAGGTGTATTCGCCTCTAGAGATACATTATCGGAAGGTGGTCCCATACCTTGTCATAGTTGGAATCCAATCTCCAATAAGCGCCCTGCGGGTTTTGATTTTATTCTATGTATGTAGAGCGTGAGATGCAAGCGTTCTACTAATTGGTTATTTATTTGATTAGACATTACTATAATATCACTGGATTTTGATATCAATAATGATTTGGGTTATAGTAAGGTAAAAGCCGTCCGTGTTTATGTGTGGACCGGTCTTACTATTATCCTTTTTGTTTCAAAAAGGATTTTCAAAGTTAAACCGTATGGTTGGAATTTACTCACACCAGTCCCATGACTGACCTAGAGTTTATTTTGTTTGTTTTCCCTAAACTCTTGGGTGCCCAAATTTGTACGGGCAGTCAAGTGTTTCAGGCTTTTACAGATACGCTTGAAGGAGCTAAAAGCAGAAGGCTTCACCGTTAGTATTTAGAGACTATTTCCGCTGTGATATGATGTATTGTACTCTGATAATGGTATGTATATACAATACAGTTTTGTATTTCAAAGTTATGTTATATAATATATTTTATTCGTTCCGCTGTGAGATTCGTGTTTACTCTGATTATGTTCAGCTGTGTTCTTCTTCTTCTCCTATTCTATTAGTTCTATCTTTTCTATCTCATCCTCTAACTTCTTTCTATTAATGATCCGGTATTTTCGATGTCTGAACAGTCGACGCTGGGTTTTGTGTCGATTTTCGGTGTCAAAAATCCCTGGGTCGTTACAGTGGTATCAGAGCTGAAGGTTAAGTGATTACCTTGGCTCTGTGGCGTGACTCAATAGAGATGGAGTTAGTAATACTCTAGATTGAGTTTGAGTGTATATATATGAGCGCGTATTTTCAAATTAATATAAAAACTGTTTTATATCGTGTTGACTGGTCAGTCGAGAGGTTTATGAATTCTGGTCGAAACAGTAATGCAAACTGTATCGATAGGTGTTTCTAAACTCTTGAACAGAGCAATTCGACACGGTATGTTTTGGAGAAGAGGGTAAATGAAATAATTTTACTCAAAATATATTTTGATATAAAGAAAACATATATATTGGAATTATCTAGTATATATTGAATGTGTTGGGTGAACTTATGATCGAATAAGATTTATAATTGAATTGGTTATATAAATAACCAATCGAAATATTTTATACATATAATATGTAAAATCAGATATACTGAATCTGAAATTTAAACCAGAATTGGAATAAAAAAAATCTGGTACATGAAAATGTTTGTAAATGAAATTTGAATTAAATATATGGAATTTTAAGATCCTGGGGAAATTTTGAAATATTATCCAAGTTTCGAAAAGATATTTTTGAAGTAATTTCAAATAAAAGTATTTGAATATGAGTTTTGAAAGTGATATAGTATTGAACTCACTTTGATCACTGGGAAATGAGTTCTGATGATGAAGTCGACCATTATCTGTATTCATTTTCGAGTGCTAAGTGACGGATTACTACCAAAAGGTTTTGTTTTTGAAGTGTTTTTGGGAAAACACATTGTCAGAAATTCAAATGTTTGAATGGCCATGTTGTAGGTATATATGTGTATATGATCTCAAACTGATTGGAAATGAAAATCCCAGGTATTTGATTTCTGAAATTTAATTTTTTCTTATGAAGTATATAAATAATGAATTTGACTAAGTCAAATAAAATTTGAGTTGAATTGAAGCCAAGTAGGTGGAAAATGCACTAGAATAAGGATTTGATTTGGCAAGGTAGTTGAGTTGTGGAACCGAACTTGGTTGATTATTTGGAATTGGAATTGAACTGGAGTTTGAAAAAGAAATTTGAGTCGGGATGTAAGAAAATTATTGATTGAGAATAAACTGACTGGAGATCAGTTGGAGATGCATTTGGGTATGCTGAATGGATTGCAAATGGAAACGAGAAAGTTGGATGCCGATAAAGGGAGAAGGCCCAGAGTGGCGTGTGGTAGTAGTACCGAATGAACCGTGCAGCAGAGAGACTGATGAAATTCTCTGAAAATTAAAGTGTTAGAAAATTTTCAGAATTTTGAAAATTTTCGTTACGAAGAAGGGAACTAATATTTTGATCAGTTCAGTTGAAACTGAAATTATGAAGTAAACCAAAAAGATTTCAATTTGTTTACAACAAAAATTATAGCATTTTCCTCATCTTAGCAATTTCGAGGACGAAATTATTTTAAGGGGGAAGGAATGTAATGTCCCGCATTTTTACCGGTCCGTAATTGAATATTTAAATCAGTTTAAATATTGAATTCTTAATATAAGTGGATTTATATATTAATTAAAATGGAGTTGAACGTATAAAAATATATATTCAATATAATCGAGCTCATAACGACGTTGCAGTTCGTAATTTAACGTTCTGAACTTCAACTGAGTGTACATGACTCAGTTTAAATCGGATTTCTGCAAAACAAGAAATATTGGAATCTGTTGAACTGTATCTTTCTGACAGAAGTGAAATATTGAGATTTCGTCATATAGATTGCAAGATATGTCAAAATCAAATATTCAGAAAGTCGCTATGAAAGCGTATATCGACCATAACGGTTTATTTGAAATAACTTCTTATCGGTTTCGAATATAGACAAGGTTCTTTTGAGACGTAGCGATAATTTAATTTTTAGAATTTTACCGAAATTTTTAATTAATTAAATATGCAACTTCTTATTTAGAATAGTTTGCACCCTATATCAATATTTTGGGGTTTCACAATATGAGTTAATCTACCGATATTATTATATTTTTGGGATCGTGGCACCTCGTTGGATACAACCGTAATCTTACTTCTGTCCGTAGCAGTCCGAAAATAAATGGAATTCTATACAACGGGAACTGCATGAACGTAACCCTTCAAAACAATCAAGGAAATAAAGAATTATAATCTTACAATTTAGAATTATAATCCAGTGTTATTAGTCACACCATCTAAGAAAATGGACAAGATTATAGTATGTCCAGCCTAGCATAGTAATGACAAGTCAGTTGTCTTCTTTGAAATAAAAATCCTACTTCCATCAAACCAAGCATGCTCAGCCAATCTACACCAAATTTGGGTGCCAAGTCGTACATGCCCAGGATGAATTGCCACTGCCTAAAACGCAGGTCTTCCATTCCCTACTCAAGTCTCATGCCATACGAAATCAGGCTAAAAACAATACCCTTTTGTTAAAACATAAAATCACCTACCCATGCATCTGTGGCCTACAATTGTTTACTCCACCTTGTTCATTCGTTTTACGTCCCCTCTCTGACGGCCAAACACTTATCCAACACAACACCAGTACCGTACTTTCATTAATTAATCAATCAACAAAGACAATGCAGCAAACCCCAAAACGTAACCTCAAATCTGTGTAAGGTACTCCATGTTTAAAACGTATCGACAAGAGGTGAAGCCTGACCTACCCTACAACAATACCAAGCCTTATATAACTCTATATCCACTTGTAAAGGGAGGAAAATATTTTCAAATAAAAACATAGCATAGCCGATCAAATTCATTTGCACACGCCTACGAATACTATGCCGCAGCCTATGCTTTCGAAATCGATAGAGTGAAACGCAACAACCAAGAACCCTATTACTTCACGTTAGAAGGTAGACGATGCTCTTATTGTGACAAAAGCCATAGAAACAAGGCAAAAACCATACAAAAAGTTATGTTACAAGTACAATTCATAATTGGATCTTCTTTTGAATAAAACTTAACGCTTAAGTTTGTACTAGGGTAACTACCTTATATTAATATATTTAGTGTACCACGTCCATACGGTAATTTAAAATGAAAACTCAAATATAGAGAGCATGTGAAGGTACTTGCCTACTAACCTAAGACTTCATGCTGAAGTAAACGTCTGTGTATTTTCAAATCGAACTACGGACCTTTCATCGATAGTTCAAATCAAGCTGTCTCCTATGAAATGAAAATACTACACAGCTAACTCTACTTCGTCAGACCTACCAGCTAACTCTTGTATGCCAAGTAACCAACGCCGTGCCTGCCAAGGGATCATAGTCTATATATAATCACGCCATCGCATGTTGTAGTTAGTCTTCTGAAACCCCATAAACAATGGTCGCCAGGGTTATTTCCTTTATAAGCAAACAACTTCCTCCATTAGAAAATCTAAAATAAATTTCAAGATAAATACTGTAATGGTCTATCAAAGTGTGGAGGAGAAGTCGTGGTTTGTGTATGGTATGTTGGTGAAAGAATGTATGTTATGAACATAAAGGAGCATGCAACATTAAGGGAAGGACTGGGAAGCAAACACATTGTTGGATTTCCATGGGTTTTAGCACTAAAAGACTGCAGTGCATGGCAAACCCGAAACCACGAAGTGATCCGGTGTTGCGTGAGTCATTTACATGCATGGATTAAGTTTAAGACGTTCATGATAAAACAAGGGAGCTGTGAGTGGGGAAGTGGGTTCAAACCAACTGATGGAAGGCAGGGGCTGAATTGCGGATTTGAAGTGGGGCGTTGGAGCTATGCATGAGGAGTTGGGTTATTCAAAACCACCGTTCAAAACGCGAGGAACAGTCGAGCTGGGAGGGTATCGTTGAATGGGAAGAACGTGTGAACGATGTGGGGGAGGACAAGTGTAGAAAACTTGTTTCTGTAAGGTTTGGAGATGACAAATGAAGAGGAGCATGAAGGAAAAGTAGCCGGTTAGAAAGGATGGTGATGGGTCGGTTTATAAAATGATTAAGCCCAGTTTTAATCAAAGAAGAAAATAAAACAAGGGTTATGCTCATACTTGTCCAAGATAAAATGTGTCCTTTGTAATATATTAGTCCGTTTAAAATGGGTAAAGGCCATGAACAAAATAAAGCGAAGAGCAAAGAAGTTTGGGTACGGTTTAAGCTAAGAAGTGGGAGCGAACAAGTGGTGTATGGGCTGACAGTGGGAAGAAGAGCAGGCAGATTGGTCATAAATTGTTCACTGAGACGAGAACGTCAGTGAGAGGAAGCAAGGAACAACGCAAATCGTTATTTAACGGTTAACGCGCAAAGGTGAGTAAATTCACTAACTTTGTTTTATTTAAAATATTTTATTTATATTTTAAATAATGGTTGAATGCTGTGTGATGGTTGTTTAGGCAGATTATGGTTAAATTAGTTGAAATATTATATATCGTTGCATATGTACCCATCACCGGTTGGATATTGATTCCATCAGTATGGAATCAGTAATAATTGTTTGACTAACATTTGTGGATGCGGAAACCGGTAGGAGGAATTCAACCGGATTCTTCAATATTTATATGTACTGTTTATGCACTGTTTGAACTGTGTTGAATGGAAGTTCAACGTTATGTTGATTTAGTAAATAAACGATATTGATTTAGAAAATGGCAACAGTCAACCATAAACACATCGTTTTGTTAAGAAATGGGTTGACCGTCGAGCAAATCAACGAAGTTCAATTATAAAAATTATATCTTTATAATTGAAGCGAAATTATAAATTATAATAGAAGTTCTATTATAAACTGGTATTTTTAATACCATGAGTTAGATATAAATTGATTCGAGTTTAAATAGGAAGAATCGATTATTTATTATTTCTAAATAACAGAAATTGAATCTTGATTAAACAAGGAGGCGATAACTTGTTTTAAGTATATCAAAAACAAGTAGTCGATTTTAAAGATGTTTATGAAATAAAGTATAATTCTATGTTTGGAGTATGATCGTATTTGAAATAAGGGTAGTAAAACGAGTCCAGATTCCTATTGGGAAATGATATTTTAATAAAAGTGAATAGTGGTCAGAAAGTAGACATTTTGTAGGTAGATATTTCTATTTGAGTTAAACTAAATTGATCTGATTAACGAGAAGTTTAGAAATGGAGTTTTGAAATGTTTTCCAACATTAAAAATGTGTATTTTCTAAAAGTACAGAAAATAAGAAAGGTAAGGAAGATGGAAATGTTCCAGATATTAAATAAAAGTATATCTTCTAGAATGTGGGTGAACAAGTGCTATAATATTTGAAAATGGGTTTTTTCGAAGAAGTATGAGGTTAAACAGTTTTGGAAATATCTAGGAAAATATGAATAATGAAATATTAGAAAGTGCCGAGATTGTGAAACGGTTTGATGGATGTTTATTTTCAAAACACCGACTATCAAAGATTTTTGTAACAAAAAGAGATATCAAGATTTTTGTAACGAAAAGAGATATCAAGATTTTTGGTAATTAAAAGAGATGTCAAGAATTTGTAACGGAAAGAGGTGTTGGGATTAATTATAAAGTGGAATATAGTAGCATATTGCAAGTTTCAGAACTATAGCAGTAAAGTAACGCTGTTGACTAGGCTTAAGCGTGACTGTTATGTCAAGATTAGTTATAAAGGGATATAGCAGCGTATAGCTAGTGTGAACTGTAACGATAAATGAAACGCTGTTAACCAAACGTAAGCGTGATGTTTATATACAGTAGCACTTCCTAGGGAAGGAAAACAGCTTGTTTTGGAATTCACTTATTCAAAAGCAATAAGTAATGACGTTTGTCCAAAGAAATATAAGAACGAATGTTAAATAAAAAGTGCCTGTGATTTGTGTGATATTGGTTGTACATTGAATGGATGTTGTTTTTACTTCGATAGTTAAACAACCAACTATCGAAGTGTTTTGACCATCGTTGTCTATACGGGGAGACCGGTTGGATATACTATCTGAAACCACTCCGTATAGGCATAAGCGCTGCAAATTATGCTGAAGAAAATTGAAGACGGAGTGAAGTGCAAGGGTCGTCCTGTTCAGAATGGTGCTTTCTGTTTGTCCAGACCCAGGACAACTTGTATGGATGAATGCCTGACAGCGTATTCTTAGAAGATCACCTAAGACGTTCTTTTCAAGATATTACGTCTGGTGGCGGAGAAATTCGTTTCTCTTGGCTTTTATAACCGTAATATTTTGGGAAGATCAACTAGTGATTTGACGGGTTTGACGATGTGGCATTCAAAGTGTATGGTGGCCAGATGTCCTAAAAGGTAAACGTAGCCTCAAGCTTCACAGCCGGGAAATGACAAAAATCGGCAGGCAGCATGGCTATGTGGGTCGCTCCCATTAGGGTGTATAATCACCTATCTAGAGAAATTCCTTTTGTTTCTAAATCTGTCGATTCTGCCCATTCGGGAAACGGTGGTTTGAGTCCAACCGTTGGTGATATACATTCGATACACTCAAGCGAAATGAGTGGTCGGTCATGTGTGGGCCGGGTTACAAGATGTTCTTGTTGAACCCAGGTGTATTCGCCTCTAGAGATACATTATCGGAAGGTGGTCCCATACCTTGTCATAGTTGGAATCCAATCTCCAATAAGCGCCCTGCGGGTTTTGATTTTATTCTATGTATGTAGAGCGTGAGATGCAAGCGTTCTACTAATTGGTTATTTATTTGATTAGACATTACTATAATATCACTGGATTTTGATATCAATAATGATTTGGGTTATAGTAAGGTAAAAGCCGTCCGTGTTTATGTGTGGACCGGTCTTACTATTATCCTTTTTGTTTCAAAAAGGATTTTCAAAGTTAAACCGTATGGTTGGAATTTACTCACACCAGTCCCATGACTGACACAGAGTTTATTTTGTTTGTTTTCCCTAAACTCTTGGGTGCCCAAATTTGTACGGGCAGTCAAGTGTTTCAGGCTTTTACAGATACGCTTGAAGGAGCTAAAAGCAGAAGGCTTCACCGTTAGTATTTAGAGACTATTTCTGCTGTGATATGATGTATTGTACTCTGATAATGGTATGTATATACAATACAGTTTTGTATTTCAAAGTTATGTTATATAATATATTTTATTCGTTCCGCTGTGAGATTCGTGTTTACTCTGATTATGTTCAGCTGTGTTCTTCTTCTTCTCCTATTCTATTAGTTCTATCTTTTCTATCTCATCCTCTAACTTCTTTCTATTAATGATCCGGTATTTTCGATGTCTGAACAGTCGACGCTGGGTTTTGTGTCGATTTTCGGTGTCAAAAATCCCTGGGTCGTTACACTAATACTGTATCATTTATCACCACCAATGTCTGTGTAAGTTTGCCTAGCCTATTTTCAAAAATGTACAAATTCACATGCCTAAGAATCCAAGCTTCCTCCCTAATAACATCCCTTCGCACAAGCCTAAACAAATTTTCAATACCTTACCTTTATGAGATACAAACCTATTTCCCGTTCAGTTAAATCACAATGTAGACTTGTGATTGAGAATTTCTCGCCCCTTCTTTTCATACGTTGCCCAATGTCTCTTCCTTTTATCTGAATGGTTGTCAAAATTTACCTTCTCCTCTGAATGTGTCAGTGTACCCATTCCTCTTAACAGCTAATCTATGTTACTATCGCAGGCTGTATATGTACCCTCGCCCTAGATTGAAGACTTACAAGTAAAGTAAAATGATAATTGAAAATAGTTATTCCCCTTTCATAAAATGAATTTGGTTAGGTCACAAATAGAACGTTCATTTACTAGTTAGTAAAGTGCAGCTCAAATAATAGTTCCATGCTAACTATTTTTATTTATTATTATTGGGAAATTGTATTATCTGGTAGTAGTAAGTAGTAACATAAGTACCAAAAGTTTTATGTAGCGCATTAAATATTGCATGTGAAAACCATATATACTAACTATCCATCACGTATACACATGTATACTAAAATATTCTGTACACTGAGTAATTCCATCAAAAATCAAAGAATACAAGTACTGCCTCCTATCTGTCCCACGTGCCTCTTTTGAGCTATCAAGTCCTATGAGCTAAAACTTGCAGACAAAGGGAGCAGTTTGTATTTTCAAATCGCGCACAGCTACTCTGGTGAGTTTTCAACGCCTACAGGATCTACGTTGTACCTTGTTTTACTTGGCAGCCAAGGAGTTATGCTCTATAGATACTGGCGCCCTTCACTTTCTTTTAGTTCAGGATATTCATGACGACTATCCATTCTCTTCTTCATAGCTTAAATTTTCTCTTTCGAATTCAATACTACTTTAAAAATAAAAAAAATAAAAAAAAGGTAGGAAAGAAAGTGTTGGTGTGCGTTCTTGAATACAGTGGAGGCCGAGGCTGGTTGTAGTTAGGCAAATGGTGCTAAGAAAGGAATGGGTATGGGCTGTAAAGCCATGGGGGAATTGGCGGAAGGAAATACAGTGGGTTTGGTTGTTTGTTTCATGATGAAACGAGAGGGAGGCGTGATGCTTTTGGAAACCCACAGTATTGGAAGAAGGTTTTTTTTTTTAGAAAAAAAAAATTAAGATAAAAGAAGCAGGCTTGTGTTTTTAGTCATTGGGGAAGTTGAATAAAAT
Source organism: Allium sativum (assembly GCA_030737875.1). Classification (NCBI taxonomy): domain Eukaryota; kingdom Viridiplantae; phylum Streptophyta; class Magnoliopsida; order Asparagales; family Amaryllidaceae; genus Allium; species Allium sativum. Next base: position 733,062,409 of record CM060910.1, read on the forward strand.
ATGGAGCATGCGGCTTCATATTGGAGGAGAAGGAAGGAGTTGAAGCGGTTGGGCTTGGATGGGTGTATATGGGCCGACGGTGGAGAATATTGGTAAGCCCAATTATGTATATAAAAAAAAGAAAGAAAGCCCATAAGCCAGGCGTGAATTAGCAAAGGGGAATTTGGTGTGTACGGGTAGAAGGGGAGTGCAAGCATGGGAGGCACCTGGCATGAGAAATATGAAGTGATCATGGGAGGCGCGCATGCAGAAGACATGTTTTGGTGAGGTTAACCGTTAGTAAGTAATATAGTTATTCAATAATTAACTGTACAAGATAATTTAGAATGTTAACTTAGTAACAAAATAATATTCCAATACCAAATCTGTTTTATTCGCGGTCACTGAAAATTTTAGTCATATCAACAAATGAAGTACGTTGGTTTAACCCATTTGATTTAACATAAATCATCAGTGAAATATTACCGGTCAAATTTAATTACGGTTAATGTAGTTAAATTACAACATTTATTTATAATTACATCTGTTATCAGAATTGAGCATCGTCTGTCGCGTTGGGTTCCTATGGATGCAGACTACAATATGAAGCTGGTCTGGAGCGATGTGAAGCTCGGTTGAAATTATGGCAGGATTAAACGACTGATGTAATCAACCGACGTTGACCGTTATTTAACGATTAACGACCAAGGTGAGTAATCTCGCTAAACTTTGCTCAGTTTATATTTTTATAAAAAAAAAATTAGAATTTATAAATAATGGTTGTTTGCTGTGGGTTGGTTGTTTGGTTGAACTGCTAGTCAGTTGATTGAAAATATAGATAACGATATAGATATACATCGTGAATCAAATATTGATTCTGTTTAGCAGAATATTTCATAATGAAATGAAATTGATGTTAATTTTATTATTTAACATCTGTGGATGCAGGGAAACAGGTCGGAGGGACCCAACTGGGTTCCTCAACATTTATTTTACTGTTTTTGTCATATATTGTGTTATATGATGTGATATGAAATCTGTTGTTGATTTTATATGTTGGAATGATACCAATTATTGTTATATGGTATGTTAAATACCATAAAGAATACTGGAATGTTAAAAAGGAAATTTTCGATGTTATATTGAAAAAGAAATATTTATAAAATCAAAAGTTTTTATAAAAAGAAAACTATTTATTTAGAAAATAAATAGATGTAAAAGGAATATTTATTTGTTAATCAAATAAATAGAATTGAAAAGAGATATTTGTAAACCATTACAAATAGAATTGAAAAGAAATATTTGTAAACTACTTACAAATAGAATTGAAAAGGGATATTTATTTGAAAATAAATAGAATAGAAAGGGGAAGTATGTGTAAAGGGAATAGTTAGAATATAAAGGGAATAACTTATAAAATTAATAGATTTTATAAAAATGAAATATTTTATAAATAAATAGAATTATAAAAGGGAATTTATTTGTAAATAAATAGGTTATAAAAGGAAGTACTTGTAGAGTGACTAGGATTGTATAAAAGGGAAATTTTACATTTGAAAGATTTAAACCCGTGCTTCGCACATGGGTATAACATGACATGGTTTTAAAGCAAAGTTTTTAAATAGAATCTATTCTAACCAATAGATTGAGGAGATAAATTTATAAATAATATTTTATAAATTAAATGAAATATTTATCATTGTATAAATAGAATATATAAGTCAGGACCTATATAGAGAAGTAAGAATCGATTTCAACATCGATATTTGAAACTGAATAAACGTAGAGTGAATCAAAGGAGTTAATCAGTTAGAGTTAATTAGATAGAGTTAATCGAACTAGAATTAATTGAATATTAGTTACTCAATTAGAGTTGATCGAATATAGTTATTTGAGATAGAGTTAGTCAAACATAGTTATTTAGAATGTGTTGCCATTTCGTAAGACTGCTAGCGTAATTCGCAGGGCTGTAGATAGCCTATGGCGGTCGGATGTTTCCTGAGGGACTCAGGCGTAACCATTGTGATCGCTGCGATCAAGAGTCAAGCGAATGGTGTTAAATTGAATATTAGCCATTCGAAATAAAGTTAAAACAGACATAGTTATTCGAATATAAATTAATCGAATATTAGTTATCAGATAGGAGTTAAATAATTTGAGTAATCAAGTAAGTTAATCAAGTTGAGATATTGAGTTAAGTAGTCAGGATGAGTTAATCAAACCGAGTTAATCCAAATGAGTTAATCCAAAGGAGCTATCCAAGATAGTTTATTCGAATAGAATTAAAGGAGTTATTCGAAATAGTATTTGAACAGAATTAAGAGAGTTAATAGAAGGTAAATCATTCGAAGAGAGTTAATCGAATGTAAATTACTCAAAGAAATGTAGATCATTCGAAGAGAGTTAATCGAATGTAAATCATTCGTAGAAAATTAATCGAATGTGAATCATTCGAAGAGAGATTATCGAATGTAGTAATTCGAAGAAAGAGTTATCGAATATAGTTTATTCGAAAGGAGATATCGAATAGAGATTATTCGAAAAGAGAATTATACACTGAATTCGATTATATCGAATTAGGGAAAGTTCTATTTACTTTCCGTCCTTAAATCAAGATGTATATTATTATTATTAAATTAGTTATTGGTTATTTACTCAAAATAAGGAATAAGAATTTTATTTAAGTTATTTTATTTCGAAAGCATGGGATTATAACACCATCGTTATAATCAACTGATTTGATAAAAGAAGTAGATTCATAAATAGAATCCGAGTTATGTAAGAAAGTGTTAAAATTTTAAAAGGTAAACTTTGTCTATTTCGAGGTTAGAAATGTTGTTCACTTAAGGTCTGAGAGGTAATTATACCCCAACTTGATTTACTTCGTTTTTAACTAAGGGATGGGTAAGGTTCGATAGTGAAGATTGATTTAGTGAATTTAATTAATGAGTGAAACGGTTTAAATTGGCTTAGTGATGTTTTATTTAAACATATATTGAATAAATTTTGGAAACATTTTCCAAATATAATCAGAGATATTTTCTAATCATAGAAAATGAAATGTTAATGAGAAAGAATACTGAAATGACAGTGATACGTGAAACAGAGATGGAAATATTTTCCAATGATTGATGATGTATATTTTCTAAATTTAGAAAATAAGAATTTACAAATATATAGAAATAGGGAAATGGATAAATTAAAGATAATTTTATAGAAAGAGATAAAGGTGGATTGATGATTGATCGATAGAGTTTCCACCTGGAAATAATATCGTTGGTTGCACACCTGTTTTTCTTTGATAGTTAAATCACTGACTATTGAAGTTTTTGACCATTTTTACGTCGTCAATACAGAGAGACCGGGATCAGATATATTATCTGAAAACCACTCTGTATGGACGTTAGCATTGCGATCGAATATTGAAGACGGAGTTATGCAGGGACTATCCTGTTACAGAATAGTGCCTTCAGTTTGTCCAATCCCAGGACAACGTGAATGGACGAATGCCTGACAAAGTCTATCTAACGGATCGCGTAAGTTGATCTCTTCAAACGTGCTTATGTTTGGTGGCGGAGGAATTCGTTTCTCTTAGCTTTATACCCATGGTATTTTTTAGGAAATCAATTTGTGATTTGACGGGTATGACGATGTGGCATTCAAAGTGAATGATGGTCAAGTGTTTCAAAAGATACGTAATGACCTCAAGCCTCATCAACCGGGAAATGACAGAAATCGGGCAGGCAGCATGGCTAAGTGGGTCTCTCCCATTAGGGTGTATATCACCTATCTAGAGAAAGTCTATTTCATTCTTTTATCTGTTATCGATGCTGTCACTTTTCGGGAAATGGTTGGTAGCTCCCAACTATTAGTGATATACATTCGATACACTCAAGCGAAATGAGTGGTCGGTCATGTGTGGGTCGGGTTGCAAGACGTTCTTGTTGAACCCAGTGTATTCGTCTCTAGAGATACACAATCGGCAGGTGGTCCCATACCTTGTCAGAGTCGGAATTCAATCTCCAATAAGCGCCCGTGGTTTTGTTTGTATACTATATATGTAGGACGTGAGATGCAAGCGTTCTGCTAGATTCTAATTACTTGTGATTAGACATTATTATAATATCAGAGAAGTATTGATTTCAAAAATTATTTTGGTTTATCGTAAGGTAAAAAGCCGTCCATGTTTATGTGTGGATCGATCTTACGATTATCATTTCTTTCGAAAAGGATTTTGAAAAGTTAAACCAAATGATTTGAGTTTACTCACACCAGTCCCGTGACTGACCCAGAGTTTATTTTGTTTTGTTTTTTTCCCTAAACTCTTGGGTGCCCAAATTTGTACGGGCAGTCAAGTAGTTTAGGTCTTTACAGATATACTTGGAGGAGCTTGAAGCAGGAGGCTTCAGGACTATATAGCTATTGATATTTCCGCTGTGTGTAAGTGTTGTACTCTGATAATGTTATTGTATACATGTACTGTTTTATTTCAAAGTTATGTTATTATATATTTTATTCATTCCGCTGTGAGATTCATGTTTACTCTGATTGTGTTCTTCTTCTTCTATTCTAATTTTCTATCTTATCTAATAATGATCAGGAACTTCCGATGTCTAAATAGTCAACATGGTAGTTTGGTGTTGATTTTCGAAGTCGAAAATCCCAGTTCGTTACATTTTGCCACACCGCATGCATTCTCATCTTTCATTCGCATACCCCCTCCAGCTTACTCCGAACACCCTGAAATGACCAAAACCCGTACTGCATTTTGCGTTTTTGCTCCCAAGCCTGCTGCCATGTGGCAGTTATTATATAATATATATATATAATATATATTCATTTCTAACTATGATGTTTGCATGAGCAGTTTAAGCACGAGGTTGGTATAATTAAACAGGAGGGACGGGAGTCGTTTTCGGTACAGTGCAGAGGTGATTTATTTTTATTATTATTTCCATGGCTTTCTCTCTGGAGCTCAAAAAACGAAGGTCTTCGATGATGTATTTATAATGAACGATTCTTAGTAGCCAAGTATTAGGGTGCAGTAGTCTGCCACTAAACATAAGGTAGGACGGTGATGGAATTTCACTTCAAACAACTGTATAACATGCCTTACAGAGTAAATATATATATATACACACACGTTTGTTACTTCATTGCTAAGATAGAGAGAACATGCAACACTTAACGTTCGGATGTACGTTGTATGGTTCCTTGTGCATTGCCTTGCGAGAGAGAGAAACAACATGGAAAAAGTAAATTTTTCCTGAGAAAAAGAAAAAGGAAACGTCTCCCTTTCTATTTCTAGCGTTTATATTATTGAGCATATCAAGTTTCCAAAACCTTTCTTTTTTCTATTTACAAAAACTATAGAAAACATTCATATATATATATATATATATATACACACACACACTTGTGGCATTCCCTTATAAGTAGCCTTGCTATGGCATTTAAAATAGTTTAATTCAAATGTAAATATAATCAGATGCATCAATATGTTATGGTTAGCATTATTCACACCCTACCATACAATTGTAAAGCTATGTTCTCATACAAGCTGCTATGGACAAAAATAAAAATAGAATCATGTCGAGTGAGCTGCCATGATTCCAAAACTAAAATAATATAGACAAGTTAGCTTATTTTGTGAAATCCCAAAACACTGATTTAGGGTGCAAAATACTTCAAAATAAAAATTGTTTATTTTTCAAAATAAAAATTACAGAAAAATTCTAAAAATTAAATTGTACCTACATCTCAAAGATCCTATCTAAATTCGAAGCCAATATTTAATTAAAATTAAATATATCGTTATGGTTTATAAATGATTCCATAGCGACTATTAGAAAATTTGATTTGGACATAACTTATGATCCGTAAGCCGAAATCTCAATTTTTCACTTCCACTAGAAAAATATTGCTTAACAGATTCTAACGTTTCTTGTTTCTAAGAAATCCGACTAATAACGGATCCTACACACTCAGTTGAAGTTCAAATCGTAATATTACAAACTGTCGCGACGTTATGGGCTCGATTATAATTTATATTATAGTTAATACGTTCAAATATCGTTTAAATAATATATTCATTATTATAACTTAATATAAACTCAATTAAATGCCTTATATTATCTAATTCACATGATGCTGCATTTTAACCATTTCTGAACATTCTAGAAATTAAATCTATTATCCCAATATTTCATATTAATTTAAATATTCGAATTCGAACTATTCTGAATTATCAAACCGATATATATATATAATAATTAAATGAATTAATTATTAAATCGCTATAAATTACGGGACGTTACAGTCGACCCAGGAGGTCGACCACTGGTTCGACCCTTAGTCGATTTCAATAGTTGCGGCTAGGGTTTTATATTTTTTAAATATTGCATCGATGGACTGATTTTTCTGAAATTCATTCTAACCATTCAGGGTCATTTCTATGCCTATAAATAAAGGTCTAGACCCTTACTCTTTTCTCAGAATTTTCGGAGGAAACAACAAAGCTCTGATATTCCAAATCCTCCAACCTCTTCTAAAATTCAAAATATAAACATACACAAATCTAATTAACAAGAATTGGATAGGTTGGATTCTGATTTATAAAAAAGGGCTGATTCTTTGAATAGGTAATTTAATTTTCCTCTTTCTTTTCCTATTTCTCTTTCAGATCTACAAATCTAAATAGGTATATGTATATCCTTTTGTATACAAATTATAGATCTGTAGGACATGGAAATTGTAAGCCTAAAAGATGTGTTCAGATTCAGATTTGAATATATTTTAGGTGAGTGGGAAATATATTTATTGTTTATAATATCTTATATAATTTTTTGTGTTAAAGCTGGATTATATGCCTATAATTTAACTAGTTTGTTTTGTTATTGTCAAATCTGAAATAATATGTACGAAGTTTAAATTTGAATTTGTAGGCCTTTCAATTTAATAATATCAAGTTGCCTACAATTTATCTAGGATTGGTTGTGGTTATAGTAAACACCCTGAATATGGAAATAAATCCCAAAATATTAATTAGATATGTAGTGTTATTATTCCAGATTCATAGCATTTGGTGTAAACATATGAATTGTGCAGTATTGGTTTTAGAATTAGAAGCCTATTTGTGTTTGATATTGTTTGGGGTTTTATTCGATTATTGTAAATTTTTCCTTTTTTGATATTTTTATACAAAAAGGTATGATTTGAAATCTATAAGGAATATAAACAAATCAAATAAGAATATATGCGCAAATTCACGTATTTCTATATGTAGTTTGCAACATCTATTCTAGATAAAATATTACCTTATCTTCTTTTGATTTGAAATATGCTAATTTTCCTCCTTTAAATAGTTTGGGAAAAAATTACAACAACTACAATAAATAACCTTTCATGAGATTTTGAATCTTAAACAAGGTTAAACACAAAAAGAATTATTATACTCGTTAGTTTAGACTATAATATAAAGGAATAATAATGATAATAAAATATAATTAGCAAATATGTCAACGCCGCTCTTAAAATATAAATATATATAGTTATTATAATCTTATTCGTCCAAACCTAAGTAAATAACGCTATTAAATAAATGTTTGTTGTTGTGAGTTTGGAATTAATAATATCCATTTTATGGGAGTAAATATATGTTAATAATTCCCATAATAAGCGGAAATAAATATTTGTGACCGTCATAGTAATAAATGTGCAATTGATAGCTGTAACTGAAAGGTCATGAATAAGGTAATAAACATTGTAACTATGTACATTTTTGGGGAGTCAATTGAATAGGGAATAAATGCCAAATTGGTTACAATTCAAATTGTGACTAGGATTTAAGAGTTGTAGCTCCAACTAGGGAAATAAATGAATAATAAACTTATATATATGCAAATAAGAATTAAATGGAATTAATTAATATGGTAATGTTTGCGAGTTACAATAGTTAGACTAGAATTTATATGGGACTAATGGAAATGACACTTAAAAGATTGTATATGCCTTAGAAAATATGACCATTAGGTTCATCAATGGCAAGAGACAATTAGGGAATTAAATTGATTGAGTGTCCATTGCCTTAGGAGATATGACTGTTAGGGTCATTTATGGCATGTGACCATTATAATTATATATGGGATTAAAGGGGATTAATGGTAATTGATTGCCATAGTGAATACTAGTTCCAATAAGGAAATAAATAAATATATGTCATAGCAGAGAATTTATTCTAGTTTAAATCTAAAATTAATATCCTTAATAAGATTTAAGGATTGGACTTAATAGGTTAATAATGCGAGGTCGGTTGCCTTATTCGAGAAAAGTCTGCACTTTCCAACAGTCAGGTATATGAAAACTGATGTGAGATATCATTAACCACAGGAGCCCGTAACTAAAGTTAACTGCATAACAAGAATTTATTCCAAAAAGACATGAACTCATAGCATAGCCTGTTTCGGAATTAGATGTATTAAGTAATGGGATCCTCCTTTTGGGTATTAAGTGGTTGGAATCACCCTTCCCCATAAGGGTAGAGTCATAAGGTCCACACTTATAGGTATTAAGTAATCGAATAGCTCTCCTCCCCATAAATAAGAAGTATTAAATGACTAATTGGGTGCAAGATCAGTAATCTCCATGATGGTCTGCTTCCTCTAGATAATAAGTGATTGAGGTTGGAGTCCGCCTTGGGATACGGTATTAAATGACCGCTACTGACATACCATAGGTCTTCAAATCCTACGAGAACAATTAAGTGACTAGAGGATTATCTAATAAGGCCAGCTATTGTAACACCCCATAAAATAAACCTAAATTGGACAAAATGGTAATTTAATTTAAAATAAACAATAATGATCAATAATAAACTAACGGCTGAAAATGGAAATTTGGATAATTACGAAAGTATTGTAGTTGCATTCGTGGCAAGATTCTGATCCATTTTCATATTTTATTTACTGAAAACGGAGTCTGTATGCAAAAGATAGTAATAAAACAAGTTGTGCGTATATATTAACACACAAGGTTTGAATTTAAAATAAATAAATATACAAATTTGGAATATATTAATCGGATTAACATGAAAAAGAATATTCCTATGGAATTCAAATATGTATGTATATATTCATATACAATGGGGAAAAGAGTAATCAATATAAGGTAAGCAATCAATCCATTAATACAATAATTAATTAAAAAACATATAGGAGAAATAATCTCTTGGGCTCGACCCTGAAAGTCGACCGCCCTTCTATAGGAGCGGTGAACCACCCTCTTGTATGGTGCCCAATGAAGGTTTTTTAAAAGGAGGACTTATTTATATTTTTCATCAAACAGACTGTTTAGATTAAACTGATTGAATCTAATGGCCCATATACATGACGTCAACTATAAATAAGACCCCAAACCCTCACTCAAAACCCTACATTTATTTTCTCCATGCCTTCATAATGCTTTCTTACATTGCTAATTCTGAAAAAGAAAAGGATTTAGGTTTTTCTTCTATCTTCCTAATCTTTTCAATCTTTTTTATTATATTCTAATATAGACTTAAATTTATTCTAGAATTTATATGTATATAAGTTTCTAATATGTGACTCTAATATATATATATATATATATATATATATATATATATATATATATATATATATATATTTGAAAGGTTGGAGGAAGATTGTTTACAAGGCCAAATCCAAAACTTATTCTACTCAATTATGTTGTTGCTCATTCTTATAGCACTGTGAGTGGAGTACATTTAAGATACTATTTTCTATGATTTGCTAGTTTGAATTTGAATTATTGTGCCTAGGAAGATTTGAGTTATTACGAAAAGAAAACTATATCAAATCCCTTAAATCTTCCATATGTTCTATGTTTGTATGAAGTAATGGTCAATCAATTTGTATATGTGGTTTTGGATCATTGAGATAATAGTAGAGAATTGTAAATTCATATGTATGGCTTTGTGCAAAAAGATTAAGATTTGGATGGAATTGTAAATTTGAATAGGTTTAAATCTCTGTTTTCTAAATAAAGTATTTGAACGTATTGTTTACAAGATAGTATTAAGGTTTTGCGTGTAAACATACATAAAAGTGAATCCATTCAAAATAGGAATTATATATGTATATATTAGATATATGGCACTTTGTTTATCTTTTATTATTGAGATAATCAAGTCAAAACTAGGTTATAAGTTCTATGTTGCTATTGTTGTTTTTCCATTTTTATTTTTACATGTTAATAGGTATATTGATGCCATGATTGAAGGGAATATGGGAAATAACTTGTACACCTTTAATTTCAAATAAGGATTAACATTTCAAACATGGTTAGGCGTTAAATTCGTTCTCTTAATTCATGCATATATATAGCATAAATAACGTAATATTAACACGTATTAAGTGCGATATAAATACGGTTAAATTAGGCGTTTGAATTCGAGTGTCGCCATAGGAATTTATATGTTTGTGTGTGTTAATGGCTTTAGATATATTAGCGACACTTAGAAACGAGGTTAACCATTACTTGTAGCAGAAGCCTTCCCGGAACTGATCAGCATATCCAACATCTACAACTAGGCCCAGTTAATATGTGGTATCTAAGTGTCATAGGCCATTATAATTAGTGCACTATGATACGAGGTTGGACCCATCTTGTACTTGAAGCCTGCCCGGAACTACCCGGCAAATCCGGCATCTACAATGATTGATCTAATGTAAGATGTCTAGTGTGTATTGTGTGAAGTAAGCTTACCTTGGGTAAAAGGTATTAAGTGACTGACCTACCTCTTGTTGGGTATTAAGTGGTTAGGATTAGGTCCGTTCTTAAGTTTCACTCCTTGGTTCAGGACCCAAGTCTTGGGACCCGTCCCTTGAGGATTTAAATGGTTATTGGGTCTGCCTTTCTCCTATAAGGTATTAAATGGTCTTAATAGATGATAATGTGAATATGGTAGTTCTCCAATAATGTCTGCTTCTTTTCTAAGGGATAGCGAGGGCTAACCTAGGGACAAATTATATATATGGCCTAAAGGAACCACTATTTAAGGAAAGTATTAGGTGGCTAGGACTTCACCCGTAGGGACAACTAGATAGTAACAAGGGGTCTGCCGGGAGGGTTCACTTAAAATGAAGTTGAGTTCCTGACCCAAAACTAGTAGTAAGTGGTTGTTGTTACTTCTTAATCTATAAGAAAAATTATTTATGACATTGACGTTAGAGACGAGGTCTTGAGTGGTTGGGGGTCTGCCACAGGGGATTTAAGTGACTATAGGGATGTCCACCTTTAATAAATTAGTAAATGGCCTTAAGTGACTAAGGATTAGCCCGCCTCGTGGGGTATTAAGTGATTGTAAGAATATCCACCCTTAAAATTACCTTGTGAGGGTATTAACTAACTATAAGCACGTCCTCCCTTAGATTTACATATAGACCTTAAGTGACTGTTAGGGTATCTGCCCTATATGTTTAATTTTGTGTATGTTTATTATGTAGGCATAACATGAAAAGTTTATACTGCCAAATATAGGAAATAGTTATTCCTAAATTTATATGTATTTCATTCACCAGAATTTTATGTTCTGACCTCCCTCCTCTTAACATTAACAGATTAGTAGGTGAGATTGTTGATTGAGGATGCGGAACGCTTGTTTGGAGGAGGAACCTTCCGAAGATTTAATAATTGTGGCAGTAGCCTTATTATTGTTGTTTTTATGTACTTGGGATATTGAATGATGTACCTGTTATCATCTGTGAGACTTATTATATCATAATTTATGGTACTCAATAATGGTACATCTATTTTATGCTATTATATTTTATCCCTTCTGTTGTGAAAGATTCTGAATTTTCATTTAGATTGCTCTGTATATCTATTTTAGTAACTCCTTATAGGAACGAACGATCCGTTTAGAGTGGCTCTATGTTCCAATGGGCCTTTCCTGCTCGGAATTTAGGACCACTCCGAGTGGGTTGTTACATCTGGTATCAAAGCATAGATCACCCGATTATGGGGAAATATATGTATGAGAGTAATATTTGTTATTTAAAAAGGTTCTCAAAAATATATATACATGTATTATACCCCCAAAACTTATGCAACCATACCAGGTAACCTTATCTTTCTTTCTTTTGGGCTTTGATACTATTGTAGGAAGTTGATTGAAGGATTTTTTAGATAGTAGAAATGGATGAGAACTAACCGAGCAGGGGAACCCAACAACACCTCATTACTTGTTAGAATGGTTCCAACAGTATCTTAGGACCATGGAACAGGTCCCTACTGCCATTCCTACCCCAGCGGAACCAGTAACTCAGTCTGCTGAAGGGGCCCTCAACTTCCTTTGTCTTTTCAAAGATTTCGTGAGTTTAGGAGGAGATTCATTTTCAGGAACTGAGAAGTTTGTTGAAGCTAAGGCATGGATCTCCGAGTGCGAAAGAATATTTGAAGCTGCCTGGTAGGAAGATCAACTTAAGCGTAGGGTAACGGCTTGGAATTTGAAGGAAGAGGCCCTTGAGTGGTGGAACCTGATTTCACAAGAGAATGTGGGTAGAGTTTTTGCTTGGGAAAATTTAAGAAGGAGGCCAAGACATGTTCTTGATGCCACAAGAAAGGGCGTGAGGCGAAGGACTGCAGAATGAACTCAGCAAAGTCAGAATTCAAAGGAAAATGCTTTAACTGTCATTAAGATGGGCACTTGGCAAGGAACTACCCTAAGCCGAGGGTAATGAAGGGTGGTCAAAATTATGCCTTGGAGGCATCGCCGATTCGTAGTGAGCTAAGGGTTTAAATGGGTAGGACCGAACCGGGCGGAGGTGTGACTTAGTCCTTTCCTATAAGGGATTCGGACAGAAGCGAAACAGACACCATATAGTCTTGGACCGATTCGGACAATGAACTGTCATGTTCGATATAGCCTTGGAAAACAGAAAAAAAATCGAACATTTCGGATTGGACTGAATACTAGTGTATCCTAGTCCTTTCCTATAAGAGAATTGTACGGACACGGACCGTACACCATATAGCCTCGAACCGAGATGGACAACGGACCGTCCTGTCCGATATATAGCCCATAGAGATCAAGAACAAACTGCATTGGGACGTATAATTTCTATCCTGGGGATTTCTTTGTCTACCTTATTTGATTCGGGTGCCACCCACTCCTTCGTTGCTGGGAAGAATGTTGATTCTTTGAAATTTCCCTCATCCCTTGCTAGTCGTACGATAGACGTGTCTAGTCCTATCAGAGGGACTATGCAACTTTCGTTTGTGTGAGAGGATCCATGTTTACGTCTGTTTATGCCTCATCTCTTCTCATCTTACCCATTTTAACGCTTGCGTGAGAGGACCCTAAGCCCTGTTTCTTCTTCTCAGATCTAACCCTGTTTTCTCTAAACACCCACTGTTTTCCCTTCGCATCTCCTCAGATCTTACTATCCCTTCCATCCACTGGTGCTTTCTTGATTGGTTATAGTAAGGGATGTGGGTTTGGGAGAGTGTTTTTTTCCTTGGTGTATGGGAATGGCTTGGGTCAAGGTGCATGCTGCCTTGGCTCTTATGCCAGGCATCACAACTTAAGCTTTATGTCTTGTGCTGTTCAGCTGCTTGAACTGGTGTCTCGGCGATAGTTACGGCTATGGAGGTGCCTTATTTTTGGTCTACTGAACATTATCTTCCTGAATGTCTGCTCTGGAATTTGCCTATGCTACTTTGCTTTTGTTACTTACTAGTGGGTATTGGCTAAGCTATGCTTGGCCAAGCTATAGACAGTCAAATGTTTTCATGTCATAGTGGTTGGAGACTGGGCAGTCTTACCCGGATTCTGTTTTACTAGATGGTAATTTGATATCCCTTTGTACACATTATGAGGATAATTGATTGGATGGAAATATGGGTTCTTTGAAGTGATGTGCTTCTAGCACACTATGTTGCCTAGTCATGTCTGCTTTCAACTATACCTTTTTGACATGGCAGTTTTAACGTACTCGTTGTAATGTTACAGCTTAGAATATCATAGAATGTATAGTCTGTTTTAGTTGTTGATGTGTCATTATGTTAGCTCCCTACGTGAAGAATGAAATATTGTATTCTATTATGTATAGCTAGCTCCTGTGCTGTAATCTAGTATAGAAAGTGGACGGGCCAATATAAAAACCGCATGTAGTGGACGGGCCACTATAAAAACCGCATGTAGTGGACGACCCACTTTAAAAACCGAACTAGTAGTCTGGCAATCTGCCACACTCTTATACTATTTGTAATTATTATTTATTATAATAATAAGTGTTATGGATCACTATAAAAACTGATCGACATTGCTAAAAAAAACTTTCATTTGTGTATAAAGACCAAGTATTGGACACCGGTGATGTCAACTTCTTTTGTAATGCATATGTACTTGAATTCGAAGGGTATGGTCTTAATTTGGGAATAGACTAGTATCATTTTATGGGGTCTCCTTAACTGTGATAGGAGAGTGGTTTGTTCGAGAAGCCGTGGAGGCCACAATTTAAAAATCCCTTATAGGACAGGGAATAAAGATTCAACCTTGTTTTCCATAGCTTCCAATTTAGAAGGACCATCTTCGATGCCGATTTTATGTGAGTTTCCCAATGTTTCGAGGAGGTCGTAGGACTCTAACCATACCGATAAATATCATTTAGGATAGACTTCAAAAAGGATGCGAGTCTTATTGTGATAATCCCAAACTTCTGTAGAAAGAAAGCAAGGATAATCATTGGAATATAACATATTTTCAACAACAGCAGATCTCAGATAACAGCATAACACATAAATCATAGCTGCGGAAATAGAAATGTCATCAACATTACAACATTAGAACATCAGAGTGGCACAGTTACATGATACCACTTAGCATATAGAAAGTCTCAGCAAATAGAAATAAGTCTAAAACTCCATCAAGTACAACATAGATTATTGATGTCTAAATGTCTCAAAGGAGAAATAAAAGATAAAAGAAAAGATCTTAGTCTTCCATCCACAAGCATACTCCAATACAACACATGTTCAAAATAATCTGAACCTGTCACTTGGCTGCCCGTGTGAAAAGAGGGCACCCGAGTTCGCAAAGTGAAACAAACTACGAGTCAGTCATGAGACTGGTATGAGAAATCTTTCCTAACTTATCCAATAATATGGCTAATCACAGGACCAAGACGCTAATGTGAAATGGGTTTACTCCATTGGATTGCCAGTGCATAAATTAAATAAATTTTTATTCAAATCAACGCAATGCTTTTTTAGAAAAATGAAATCATTATAAGACTCAAGTCCCATCACACAATGCAACGCAAACCGGAGGATAGAGTTTTACCTTATACTGATCAAACATGCTTGGTATGTAGAAAATAATATTTGAATTATTATTTGTGTCTAATCAGTTTTAAAATACTTCAAAGTAAATGTATCAATCCTAGACGGCATAGTACCCCATCCTACTATGTTGCCATATATATAGATTACAATCAAAACCGTAATGTTGTATTGGAAATTGGGTTTCCATCACGAGTCAAGGCTAGGGATGATCTCCTTACTGATTCGAGGCACTCTAGCAAATGCCTCAGGAATCGGACGCTGGCGAACCCTTGGATCCTGCAGGGCCGATCCGCAAATACTTTAGTGGATTAGTTATGCCTGAAAACACGCTTTCCGGTCCTATTAAACCTATCAATTGGTCACTATCAACCAATATAATCGAGGCCTCATAATCCATCATCCACATAAGTAAAAATGTCTGGGCTCCATATCATGACACCACTTCTAGCTAGAAAGAAATGTGTGCACTCCCTGCGTTCCCTTATCCCGTTTCTGACTCTTACCGGAATGTGAGGCTCACAAAGTAACGCTATGCACAAAGCTACGCCTAAACAGACCATGCTTTGATCATCAACCACAAGCTCTGCTTTTCAACAAAAGCCTTAATCATTTACATCTTGGTATGCCACATTGACAATCCATGTCATGCGATCGATAACTACCCATATATAACATCTGAGCTCGTGCGTCTCAGAGAAGGGTGTTAAGCAAGAGAATAAATTCTCCGCAACCAAACAGAAATATATATTAAATAGAAATCAATTTACATGGAATGAAATCCAATGTCAGACACACATCCATTTACAAGTCTGTTTTGGGTCTGAACGAAACCGGGGACACCTTATTCCTCGTCCCGTATGTCCAATAAGGAAGAGAGGTGCTCGCTTATCCGAACAATCAACAAGTACGTCCGGACAAATACCACTTTAACCCTTTACTCAGAGCTACCCAATGTCGGGCATTAGTAGTCATCCATTCGATGTGAAGATCACTGGTCTTCAATCATCATCTTCAATATCTTCGATTTAAATCGACGTATAATTATTTGAAATGAGATTGAACTCGGTCTTTTCTAATAATTCTCGCATATATATAATTAAAATCATTTCATATCGCTATTTTTATTTATAAAAAAATAGCTCAATTTAAATTAATGACGCTTCGGGTCAATAGGCGGCCCTGGTGTTGTTTTTAAGAAAATTTGATTTACACTTTTCTCGAAATCTAACCAATGGATTTTAATAAATTTTACATCATTGGAAAGATCTTCCCAAAGCGGTCCTAACAGTTCCAGTTTTGGGAAAATCCGAAGGTCAGATCTTTCAATATAATCGTTTAAAGTTACTATTCCGAAACGCGAACTACCGCGCGCGATTCGTTTAATTTTAATTTATATTTTTGTGTATAAATATAAATCACTTGATGATTTCCCTAACGTGTTTAACATACCAAATAAAAGAACATTTTAATTTGCATAACCATTTCTACATGTTTATAATGTCAAATAAAATGTATTTTATTTACATGACATTTTTGCTAATGACAAATAAAAGGATAATTTTTATTTTCATTGTTTGTATGCAATTTCTATTTTTAACTTTAACAAATAAAAAGAAATATTTTATTTGTATATATATAATTTCAATGTATAACATAACATATAAAAATGTTTATTTTAATTTGCATACAAATTCTAATACATGACTTAATGATAAAAATGTATCTTTAATTTGTATGCAAATTCTAATGTATGTTTTGACAATAAAAATGATTCTTTAACTTGCATACAAATTCTAATGTATGTATTGACAATAAAAATGATTCTTTAACTTGTATACAAATTCTAACGTATGTATTGACAATTAAAATGATCCTTTAACTTGCATACAGATTCTAATGTATGTATTGACAATTAAAATGATTCTTTAACTTGCATACAGATTCTAATGCATGTATTGATAAATAAAATGATTCTTTAACTTGCATACAAATTCTAATGTCTGTATTGACAATTAAAATGATTCTTTAACTTGTATACAAATTCTAATGTATGTATTGACCATTAAAATGATCCTTTAACTTGCATACAAATTCTAATGTATGTATTGACAATTAAAATGATTCTTTAACTTGCATACAAATTCTATCTCAACAAAATGCATAAAGAGTAATTCATTCATTTTTGTTGATAATTCTATTTCAACAAAATGATTAAAAATGATGATTTCATTTTGTTTACAATTCGAGTTTAACAAAATGATTAAAAGTGATAATTTCATTTTGTTAACAATTCTAGTTTAACAAAATGATTAAAAGCGATAATTTCATTTTGTTAACAGTTCTAGTTTAACAAAATGAATAAAACTGATAATTTCATTTTGTTAACAATTCTAGTTTTACAAAATGATTAAAAGTGATAATTTCAGTTTGTTAACAATTCTAGTTTAACAAAATGAATAAAAAGTGATAGTTTCATTTTGTTAACAGTTCTAGTTTAACAAAATAACAAAATGAATAAAAATGATAATTTCATTTTGATAACAATTCTAGTTTAACAAAATGAATAAAAAGTGATAGTTTCATTTTGTTAATAGTTCTAGTTTAACAAAATGAATAAAAATGGTCTTTTCATTTTGTTGACAATTCTATTTCGACAAAATTAATATTTTTGCTCAAACACAAATCTATTTAACAAAAATATTAATTTTGTTTTACCTCAAATCTATTTAACAAAAATGTAATTTTTGTTTAACTCAAACCTATTTAACAAAAATGTAATTTTTTGTTTAACTCTAATCTATTTGATAAAAATGTAATTTTTGTTTAACTCAAATCTATTTAACAAAAATGTAATTTTCGTTTAACTCAAATCTATTTAACAAAAATGTAATTTTTGTTTTCAACCATTATATTTTGACAAAATGTACATTTTTGTTTCAACTATTATATTTTGATAAAAATGTTCATTTTGTTTCAACTATTCTATTTTGAAAAAAATGTTCATTTTGTTTCAACTATTCTATTTTGACAAAAATGTTGATTTTGCTTCAACTATTCTATTTTGACAAAAATGTTGATTTTGTTTCAACTATTCTATTTTGACAAAAATGTATATTTTGTTTCAACTATTCTATTTTGACAAAAATGTTCATTTTTGTTTCAACTAATCTTTTTGACAAAAATGTATATTTTGATTCAGCTATAAAAAAAATGATAAATTTTGTTTCACTATTTTCTTACAACAAAATGTCCTTTTTATTTCAACTATTTTGTTACAACAAAAATGTCCTTTCTATTTCAACTATTTTGTTACAACAAAAATATCCTTTTTATTTCAACTATTTTGTTACAAGAAAAATGTCCTTTTTATTTCAACTATTTTGATTTGACAAAAATGACAAAGTTAATTCAACAATTATATTTTGACAAAGATGTCAACTTTGATTCAACTATCCTACTTTGACATAAATGACAATTTTAATCAATGATTATATTTTGACAAAAAATGATAAATTTAATTCAACTATTCTAATTTGTCAAAAATGACAAATTTAATTCAACAATTGTATTTTGACAAAAATGATAATTTTAAACCAATAATTATATTTTGACAAAAATGATAATTTTATTTCAACTATTCTAATTTGTCAAAAATGACAATTTTAATTCAATAATTCTAATTTGTCAACAATGACAATTTTAATTCAACAATTCTAATTGTCAAAAATGAAAAATTTAATCCAACAATTCAAATTTGTCAAAAATGACAATTTTAATTCAACAACTATATTTTATTCAACACAATAATCATCAAATCAATAGATCTACATAACATTATTAATTCCATATCAAACCACATATGACAATCAATAGAATTTAACAGCGAATTGGAAAGAAATTCACAATCAAAATTCATTATTTTTTTTTTAAAAAAAAATACTCACAGTGCTTTAAATCTTGTATAATTCAGATTTGAATTTTGCCCAAAATATGATCTGCTCCACATTCGTTCTAATTAGTCCAGAAATGTAGATTTCGGACTCACGATCGCAGCGATTCTGAAATCGTTCAATTCCGAATTTGTATGCATCAGTTATGAATTTATTTAGGTAAAAAATATTTTTAAATTAATTAAATAAATAAATAAAAAT
Source organism: Allium sativum (assembly GCA_030737875.1). Classification (NCBI taxonomy): domain Eukaryota; kingdom Viridiplantae; phylum Streptophyta; class Magnoliopsida; order Asparagales; family Amaryllidaceae; genus Allium; species Allium sativum. The sequence goes on from CM060910.1 coordinate 733,081,884, forward strand.
AAAATACCCTTCTTCCCCAAATAAGATCGAGGCCGCGCTATTTCCCTTTTGTTCAGTTCTAGGGTTCAGGTTTTCAGTCGATTGGAAGCACTGGAGGACGATCGGGCAGTGGCACGTCGAAGGGGGAGGGTGGCGCACGCAATGGGACCCACGGCGGCAGGTGCGATTGCAGGTAGATGGTGCGGCGGTGGTGCAAACCCGCTGACTTCGGGGCTCCTGTTCGTCGCGAATACACTATGGTTTTTTATCAACCCTGTATGAAATCGAAGCTGATGAAATTCTCCTCAATAAAGTCAAAAGGGGGATGGAGTTTTATAGTACGGATTGAAGGAAATTTGTGGAGGAAGAAAGGAGCAATATCCACCATGAAAATATATGGGCACGACTACAGTAGTGTGATCAGGGTTTAATTTGAGATATTTAAAATAAACTAATATTAAATCTCTTAATTATTAGTTTTAAGCATGTTAACTCTTTACAGCTCCAAATTCAGCCCAACGAGAGTTGTTCCTATCCAAATGCCCCCGTTCCAGACACAATGGGCTAGGTTCCGTCATCTCAATCGATCGTTTTCGGCCTATTTTATTTGAAGTAAAATTTAAATCATTTATTTATTTAATATGATCGTACATTTAGATTAACCGAGGCCACATACGGACTCCAAAAATTCCCGAGAAATAAATCTAGCTATATTTTGACGATACGGTCCTAACAAAATTAATTTCATCGAATTTGGAGACCGTTTGAAAAATGGCCTTTTAAACGGCCGATTAAATTCAACAAAAATTACCGAACACAGTTTAATTTACCACGCTCACATAATAATTTCAAAAATTATGGAAAATTAAAATTAGCAATAATTTGACATTTCGGATCCGAAATAAATGATTTTGTCGAAACAGTGGTCGTTTATAAAATGACTATTTTTAATAGCTTTAATATTATTTTGTTGAAAATGGAGGTCGTTTATAAAATGACTATTTTTAATAGCTTTAATAAAATGATTCTGGCACATTTTCTAACCAAATTTCTTAAAATAAAAATTTTAAATTGGTTCTGATTTCCCGGGTTGTTACAATCTCCCCCAATGAAAAACTTTTCGTCCCCGAAAAGGAAACAATAGTAAAGTTGGAAACAAAACGGAAAATGAAAAATGTTGTAAATGTACCTCAACACAAGAGTTACTCGGAGATGTCCACTTTACACTTGGGATAAGCCTGTTTGATGCTATCCTCAGTCTCCCATGTACAGCCTCTAGGATCTCCGCTCTACTGCACTTTGACTAAGTGGATCCTCTTGTTCCTCCGAACTCGGGTTTCTCTGCCAACAATTTTCACTGGCTTCCTTCTTACTACTAAGCTCGGTGTAATATCCAAATCTTGTTGTGTTGCTTCCTCCACAATCAAGTCTGGATCATGTACATGCTTCCGGAGTTGAGCCACATGGAATACATCATGCACCCCTGGCAACCAGTCAGGCAACTACACCCTACAAGTGAGAGTTCCAATCCTTTTGAGAATAGGAAATGGACCAATGAATCTCAGCGCCAACTTCCCAGTCTTTCCAAAACGAATTACACCTCTCATTGGGGAAACCCTTAAGTACACATAATCGCCAACAGATAATTCTTAATCCCTTCTTCGTGAGTCTGCATAGCTCTTCTGTTGGCTTTGAGCAGTCAATAGTTGCTTCTTAATAAAACCAACTTTATCTGATGCTTCACAAATCATGTCGGGACTCAATACTAACCAATTCCATGGTTCCACCCAACATGCGGGAGATCTGCATGGCCTGCCATATAATGCTTCAAATGGTGACATCTGCAAGCTTGCTTAGTAACTGTTATTATAAGAGAACTCAACCAAGTGCAAGTGATCTTCCCATGACCCGCCAAAATCAAGAATGCATGCTCGCAACAAGTCTTCAAGTATACGGTTCACCCTCTGAGTCTGGCCATCTGTTTGAGGGTGATAAGCGGTGCTCAAATTCTTCTTTGTCCCCAGCTTCTCTTGGAATGCTTCCCAGAATTTACTAGCAAATATCGGATCACAATCACTGATAATGCTACTGGGAACTCCATGTAGTCTGACAATCTCTCTGAAATAAAGTTGCGCCAGACTTCGAGCTGTTCTATTAGATCGGACAGGAATAAAATGGATGGTCCTTGTGAAATGATCTACAATCACCCATATACTGTCATTGCCTTTTCTGGTTCAGGACAAGCCATCAATGAAATCCATAGAAATTTGGTCGCACTTCCAACTTGGAACCTCTAGCGGTTGCAACAATCTTGCAAGCTTCTATTGATCGCTTTTGACTTGTTGACAAGTGGAACATCTTGCAACATATATAGAAATGTCCCTCTTCATCGCCTTCCAGTAGAATGTGCGCTTAAGATCGTGACACATCTTGCTTCCTCCTGGATGGATGCTAAGTTTAGATTTGTGACATTAATCCATAACTTCTCTTCAAGAATATCTGGCACATAGATTCTCCCTTGCAGTCTAAGAGTCCCCTTGCTGTCAATTTGGAAGCTTCAAGCTTCGCCCTTTCGAACTCGCTCGCTAATCATCTAAATAAACTTATCATCTTTCTAAAGAGCAAAGATATTATCCATTAATGTAGGCGTAATGATAAGGTTGGCAATGATAAGATTGGCGCTGTCCTCATTCTTCCTGCTGAGCGCATTGTTTAGACATTGGCTTTCCCTGAGTGTATAAGATGTCCAGATCATAGGGTGCAAGAAATTCTAACCAACGTTGTTGCCTCAAATTTAAGTCCCTTTGGGTGAACAGATACTTTAAGGACTTATGATCTGTATATAATTTGAACTTCTCACCCAAAAGGCAGTGCCTCCATATCTTTAAAGCAAACACATTGGCCATCAACTCAAGATCATGAGTGGGGTATCTCTTCTCATGCGGTTTCAACTGACGGCTAGCATATGCGACTACTTTCCCCTTTGCATTAACACCGCACCAATACCCTCAATAGAAGCATCAGTATAGACTGTCAAATCTTGGTTGCCATCAATAATGGTTAACACGGGAGCAGTGGTCAACCTCAATTTCAGCTCTTGGAAAGCTGTCCCACATTCGGGTATCCAATTAAACTGTGTATCTTCTTAGTCATCTTCGTCAGTGGACAAGATAGTTTTGAAAAATCTTTAACGAATTTCCAATAATAACCAGCCAATCCTAGGAAACTTCTGACTTCTGTAGGAGTGCTAGACTACTTCCAATCTTGAATGGCTGAGATCTTGCCCGGGTCTACTGAAATGCCTTTCTTCGATACAACATGACCGAGGAACTTCACTTCTTCTTGCCAGAATATGCATTTAGATAATTTTACTTTCAACACATTCTTTCCCAGAATTTCCAAAACTTCTTTCAGATGATTTTCATGCTCAGTAGTGGATTTAGAGAAGATTAAGATATCGTCTGTGACGACCCAAACTTCCCAGTAAAGGAAAGTCTAGATTTCTTTGAGAACAACACACATCAAAACATAAACTGGAGAAAAATTTTATTGCTGATTACAACAATTACATCAGAACAGAGTATGAATACTTATTACATAATAGAAATACAATAATATCAGAGATTTAAATTACATAAAATAGCAGCAGAAAAATATTACAAATATACAACTGAAAGGAATACAGAGCTTTCCGAATACCGCTTCAGCTGTAAACCAGGATCCTGTAAATATATCTGCAAAAAGCTACTCGACTGCCCGTGTGGAAAATAAGGGCACCCGAGTTTGCCAGTGAAACAAACTACAGGTCAGTCATGGGACTGGTATGAGAAATCTTAACTTAACCAATCTAACAATAAGGCGAATCACAGGACCACGCCGCTAACGCGGAACGGGTTTACTCCATTGGATTGCCAGTGCATAAAATAAAGTAAAACGTTAAACAACGCAATGCTTTTTAGAAAAATGAAACCATTATAAGACTCAAGTCCCATCATACAATGCAACGCAAACCGGAGGATAGAGTTTTACCTTATAATGGTCAAAAATGCTTGTTATGATAAAATGGATTTAGTATTAGTGTGTATGTCTATGGGTATATATATATATTTCAAAAGCAATTTCAATCATAATGTATTAATCATAGACGGCATAGTACCCCATCCTACTATATCGTCATACTAGTTCTACAATCAAAACCGCGAGGTCGTATTGGAAATTGAATCTCCATCATGAGTCGAGGCTAGGGGCAAGCTCCTCTCCGATTCGAGACACTCTAGCAAATGCCTCAGGATCCCCCGCAGTGAACCCTTGGAGCGGTAGGGCCGGTCCCCGGTTATCGGCAGTGGATTGGTTTTGCCTGAACACACGTTTCCCGGTTCCTTTGAACCTATAGTATGACCACTAACGGCCTCTAAAAATCCAAGGCGCCTCAAAATCCATCATCCATATAAGTAAAATGCCAGTCAGTTTAAGCACTGACACTACCACTAGCTAGAAAGAAACGTGTGCACTCCCTACGGTCCATATCACGTTTTTGACTCATACCGGGGTGTGAGGCTCGCGAAGTCACGATATACACAAAGCTATGTCGTAATAGGCTATACTTTGATCATCCCACAAGGCCCTGCTTTTCAACAAAAGCCTTGATCAATTGCATCTTGGCGTGCCACATTGACAATTCATGCCATGCGATCAATCACTATTAATATATACCAGGGTGTTAAGCAGAGAATAAATTCTCCACCACCAATCAGATATACATTAATAAAAATCAATTTAATTCACATGGAACGAAATCCAATGTCATACACGCATCCATTTATAAGCTTATGCTCTGGGTCTGAGCGAAAACCAAATCCGAACAATCAACAATGGTCCGGACGGCCACCACTGAAGCTCCTTCAAGGTAGCTACTCCCATCATGGGTCTCAGTAGCAACACATCCATTCGATGTGAAGATCGTCGGTCTTAAACCACCGTATTCATCTTCGACTCTTCATCATCGTAGTAATTATTCGAAATGGATTACAACCGGTCTTTCCGAATAACTCGCGTATTTTTATAATTAAAAATCAAGTACTATAAAAACACATCCAACGCCATATTCCAATTCAGAGTATTCTTTTAAATAAAATATTCATCTTATTTTATCAAAGTTAAATTCTTCAAATTATCCTTAAATCTTTCTTTTAAAGATTTATTAAAACCCCAATTTGGTTTTAAATATCAAAAATCATTATTCAATGATTTTTCAAATTTAAGAAATTAATCTTATTCTTAACTGGGTTAAAGAACTAATGTCATTTAAAACATAGTTCACGGTAAACCCAAATCGTCTCTCATTAAATATGGAATTTTCACAGAAATCAACTCAATATATATTCGATATAAATTTCTATATCCGACCAATAATATAAATGGAATAACGGGAAAGCCTTTTAAATTCCATATATAGTAACGATCTTCTTTTACAGAAGCTTATCTCGGTTATTATTAAATCGAATTTCCACTCAATTCCAATTTAATATATTAAATTGGAAAACTTTACTTTGGAACATTTCCTTTTTAAATCTTAATAAAAAGATTTATAAACTCCAAATTATATTCTCACTGTTAATTGAGTTAAAGAACATATGTCGTTTAAAAACATTGTTCACGATAAACCCAATTCATAAATCATTTTATTCCAATTATTAAATATAATTTGAAACTATAATAACCTTAATTAAAAAATTTATTCTTTTCAATAGGGTTTAAGAACAGTGTTATTCAAGACACCATTCACGACAAACCAAAATCCAATTTATTGAATTTCAAATAAATATGAATTAATTGGATACTCCATTAAATCTTAATTAAAGATTTATCCCATTTCTTTATTAAAATAATGTTTTCAAATTATTAGAATTTGGAAATTTCTACTTTTTGCGCACTTAGACCTCTCACATTAGGTTCAACATTAGTGGCTGCTGGATATGCCGGTCGGGTCCGGGCAGACTTCCACCACCAATATAACCTAACCTCGTGTCAAAAGCGCAATTATAATTTATAATTTTAATTATTACATTTGTAATACATTCATCGTTTTAAACTATTATTTATCTAAATTTTTTTTTTTTAAAATATTCTTTTTCCTAGAATATTCTTTTTCTAGGATATTCTTTATTGGAATGCGACTCAATCAATAACCATATAGTTTCAATTATATGGTTTCTATGTATTGCATGTATATAACAACTATGATAATGATACACATCCATTAAACAATCCATTTACATCCAGAGTGAAGTTTATAACTGTGTGAGTATTAAAATAAGTAAGTAACACTCATCACAGCCTGTCAATCCATCGATTAACAGATAATTAAATATTGGGATTTGTGTAAGTCCAATATCATCCCAACACCCGTGAGGGGTTTTCAGCCAACAAAACAAACAATAAATTATCTGTGCACTTGGGCGATGTGTAAAAATTATCGACCCAATCACATAAACAAGTCGGATAACTTGTAAATGGAAGTGTAATACCTAATATAACACGACGATAAAAATGACTCTTTTATATTGTATACAATTCTATTACAATGAACGAATGAAAATAATAACTTTGTCTTTGTTGACAATTTCTATTTGTCAATCCTAACTCAACAAAAGTGGTTATTTTGTTTTGGTAATTTCAAAGGTGACAAAAATGATAATTTTTGTTTTGACAAATCTAATGCGACAACATGATAATTTTTGTTTTGTTTTATTCAAATGTCAAAAATGACTATTTTGGTTCCATTCTATTCAAATGACAAAAATGAAGAGATAATTTATTTTCATGACATTTCTTACACTTTTAGTGTCAAATAAAAAGATCATTATGTTCGCATACAAAATTTCATATATTTAACAAAATAAAAATGGATATTTATTTGTACACGTATTTTTATCTTAAATAGGACAAATAAATGTGAACATTTACCGGTATACAAATTTCTAATTCAACTTGACAAATAAAAGGTGATGGTTTAATTTGTTTACAAATTCTAATCCAATCTTAACAAATAAAGATGATAATTTATTTGTTAATTATTTCTATTTAACAAAAGTGACAAAATTTATATGTCAATACCAAAGTTGTCAAAAGTAACAACTTTGTTTGCTAATCTTTTCATTGTAACAAAATGACAAATAAAAATATAATCTTTTTATTTGAATCTTTTGAATGCAATCTAAACTACATTAGAAATGTAAATTTTAATGTACAATCATTTTATTATCTCCAATTTAAAAGTAAAAATGATACTTTTAATCCTATTCTCTTATTTGTAACTAAATTGACAAATAAAATGTTACTTTTGTATCAATTCTTTTTATTGTAATTAACTTGGCAATAAAAATGAAATCTCTTATACTACACTTTTAATCGTAGTGAATATGACAATAAAGGCATATTCTCTAATTCTACACTTTTTATTCATATCTAAAATGATAGATAAAACTTATCTTAACATTCTATTATAATATAAATAAAAATGTAGCTTCTAATTTGAAAGTAAAAATGCAACTTTTATTTTAATGTTTTATTTGCATTAGTGAAATAAAAGAACAAACTTATTTTCACTGTATATTTGCACTAGTGAATGCAAATAAAAGAACAAACTTATTTTCAACGGATATTTGCATTTGTAAATGCAAATAAAAGGACAAGGTTTATTTTCATTCCTCATAGACGACAAAATATTCATTTCCAATTCATTCCTTTTAATGTATAAAAGTATACATTTCAAGTTCATTCTTTTTAATGTATAAAAATATACATTTCAAGTTCATTCTTTTTAATGTATAAAAATATACATTTTTAGTAATCCTTTTTAACTAATCAAGTTTTGACACAAATGTTATTCTTTTTCACAAATCAAGGTTTTGACAAAAATTTTATTCTTTCTCACAAATCAAGTTTTTAACAAAAATGTGATTCTATGCATTAATCAAGTTTTAACAAAAAATGTGATTCTATGCATTAATCAAGTTTTAACAAAAATGTGATTCTATGCATTAATCGAGTTTTAATAAAAAATGTGATTTTATGCATTAATCGAGTTTTAACAAAAAAATGTGATTATATGCATTAATCGAGCTTTAACAAAAAATGTGATTCTATGCATTAATCGAGTTTTAACAAAAAAATGAAATGTTTTATTCACTAATCATAATTTGTATGTAATCCTTTTCAATAAAAAAAATTCCTCCTTATGCAATGATCAAAAGGAATCTTTTATTTTTATTCTTATAAGATGACAAAAAAAGAATGGTTTATTTTCATTTTTTTACGATAATTTGGTTTAATTCCATTTTAATTAACAAAAGGTTAATTCTGGTTTCAACAAATCCAATAAACAAAATGATAACTTTTGTTCTGATCCAATGTTCTAATTAACCCCAATGTTAATTTCTAATTCAACAATTCTAATAAATCGAGATAATAGCTTTGTTTAATCCAATTCTAATAAACACAAATGTTAATTCTAACAGATCTACAGAACACAACGCAATACAATTCAATACAATCCATCAGAACAATCGGCACAATACATCATAGCACATATCACACAGATAATTATTTGACGAAATAAAATAATTAATAAAATAAATAAAATTGTGAAAATTTGAGATTCTCACATCGATTTGGCTGAAAATTCAAAGTGCTCGGTTTCATCTCTAGTCAGCTTCATGGCATAGATCTGAATTTTATGATTCCAACGCAACGAAAATCGTTCAATTCTGTCGCTGTTCGAACAAGATATGATTTATTTAAGATTTACAACATATTTAAATTAATTAAATAGAAAATTAAAGGGATAATACCCTTCTTCCACGTTATCACGTTCAGGCCGATAGAACCCATCCTCGTCGACTTCATCAAGCGCCGCTGCACCTCGCCACAGACCGCCAGCCAATCATCCGACACCGCCGCTCCTACGCCCTACAGCAGCCGCACCGCCACCAGAATCACCACCCCACTCGGCGGGCCCCCTACCTCGAGAACCGAACCCGAACGCATGACCTTCCAGCTATAAATCTGATCGCCTTGCTCCATTAAAACCGATCACACCCACACCGATTGAAAGCTCTCAGAAAACTCTTCGATTTGGTATATGGTTTGTTGATTTTCATTGCCTAAATTGGAAGAATTTAGCATTTGAAATCGGGATGTTTCTGGCCTTAGATTTAGGTGGAGGCGGCGGCCATTAGACTTAGGTTTTTTTTAATATTTTAATAATATAATTTCTCGAAAAACGTGTTTTAAAGGCGGATTTTCGGACTGTCTCCAAATCAGGCCTAGTTAGTGTCAAACCTAAGGCTTTGACACCTTCTGAACGCGATGGGCTATGCCCCGTGGCCCAATTCTGAAGCCTATTGCGTGTTTTATTAAAATCACAATATTAAATTAATAATTTAATTTCCACCGTACATTTAAATACGCCAGGGCCACATACGGACTCAGAAAACTCCAGAAAAATTATATTTGGCTTTGTTATGACGATACGGTCCTAACAAAACTAATTTCGTCGAATTCTGAGATTGTTTGCAAAATGGCTATTTTTAAGGCCAATATATTATATTAAAATATATATAAATTCTATAGCGACTTTTCTGAATTTTAAACTGGCCATAACTTTTGATTTATAAAGTGAAATTTCAATTTCTCAGATTCCTTAGAAAGATATTGTTAAATAGATTTAAATATTTTTGGTTTCGCTGAACTTCGATTTATTTTGAATCCTGTACATCTAGTTAAAGTTTGAAATCAAATTTTCGAACTGCAGCGCTATTTCTAACTCCTTTTATATTTAAGTAAAATTTATTCGTTTTAACTAAATTTTTAGTCGTTATTATTTAAAATAGATTATTTTAAACATTAAAATCCACTAAAATTTCTAAAAGAAAATTTTTAAATCGGCCCCAAATTCTGGGTCGTTATAATCGCCCCCACTTAAAATCTTTTCGTCCTCGAAAAGGAACGTAGCAAAAAGTTGTTTAATTTAACTAACTCAACTTTATTGGTTTCAATAACTTCGTTAGTTAAATTAATTATCATTTCTATACTTTAAATTAGTGAAACTAATTATCAAACATCACAACCAGCAATCAATTAGGTAATTAACTTTCCAAATATATATAACTTTTATATATAATCAAAAATCATAGTTTTAGTGCAAAACACAGCAATGTGTACTAACTAAGTTTTGGTTCTCATACCAGTCAACGGAAATATATAGAAATCTCACTTTCGAAACTCGAACATAAATATTGGTGATGGTGTACATATCACCAGAATCATCTCCGGACGACTAGAGTGTGATTCTATATCTATCTAGTATATTAAACTTCAAATATCCGTTAATTACTCGTATATTCGAAATCTTTATATACTCGATTGTCCACATTAAAATATAATATACTCAAATACGTATATTAGGATAAAATTTTCAAAACTAAATTTGTTTTCATTTTTTTTAAGAAAATAATACTCTTCACACTCGTTCTAGGATACTACTGATCCCATCTCTAACGAGTTATTCTCATTGGATATTTCTAATCCAATCTCTGATGACTTCTTTCGTTCGTTTCTAATGTGTCTTGTTCTCGAGATCTGTAAACCAAAGCTCTAATACCAAATGTGACAACCCAAACTTCCCAGTAAATGAAAGTCTGGATTGCTTTGAGAACAACACACATCAGAACACAAACTGGAGAACATTTTTATTGCTGATTACAACAATTACATCAGAGTACAAGAATATAACAGAGTATGAATACTTATTACATAATAGAAATACAATAATATCAGAGATTTATATTACATTAAATAGCAGCGGAAAAATATTACAAATATACAACTGAAAGGAAAACAGAACTTTCCGAATACAGCTTCAGCTGTAAACCAGGATGCTGTAAATATATCTGCAAAAAGCTACTCGACTGCCCGTGTGGAAAATAAGGACACCCGAGTTTGCCAGTGAAACAAACTACAGGTCAGTCATGGGACTGGTATGAGAAATCTTAACTTAACTAATCTAACAATAAGGCGAATCACAGGACCATGCCGCTAACGCGGAACGGGTTTACTCCATTGGATTGCCAGTGCATAAAATAAAGTAAAACGTTAAACAACGCAATGCTTTTTAGAAAAATGAAACCATTATAAGACTCAAGTCCCATCATACAATGCAACGCAAACCAGAGGATAGAGTTTTACCTTATAATGGTCAAAAATGCTTGTTACGATAAACGGATTTAGTATTAGTGTGTATGTCTATGGGAACATATATATTTCAAAAACAATTTCAATCATAATGTATTAATCATAGACGGCATAGTACCTCATCCTACTATGTCGCCATACTAGTTCTACAATCAAAACCGCGAGGTCGTATTGGAAATTGAATCTCCATCATGAGTCGAGGCTAGGGGCAAGCTCCTCTCCGATTCGAGACACTCTAGCAAATGCCTCAGGATCCCCCGCAGTGAACCCTTGGAGCGGTAGGGCCGGTCCTCGCTTATCGGCAGTGGATTGGTTTTGCCTGAACACACGTTTCCCGGTTCCTTTGAACCTATAGTATGACCACTAATGGCCTATAAAAATCCGAGGTGCCTCAAAATCCATCATCCACATAAGTAAAATGCCAGCCAGTTTAAGCATTGACACTACCACTAGCTAGAAAGAAACGTGTGCACTCCCTACGGTCCATATCACGATTTTGACTCATACCGGGGTGTGAGGCTCGCGAAGTCATGATATACACAAAGCTATGCCGTAATAGGCTATACTTTGATCATCCCACAAGGCCCTGCTTTTCAACAAAAGCCTTGATCAATTGCATCTTGGCGTGCCACATTGACAATTCACGCCATGCGATCAATCACTATTAATATATACCAGGGTGTTAAGCAGAGAATAAATTCTCCACCACCAATCAGATATACATTAATAAAAATCAATTTAATTCACATGGAACGGAATCCAATGTCAGACACGCATCCATTTACAAGCTTATGCTCTGGGTCTGAGCGAAAACCAAATCCGAACAATCAACAATAGTCCGGACGACCACCACTGCAGCCCCTTCAAGGTAGCTACTCCCATCATGGGTCTCAGTAGCAACACATCCATTCAATGTGAAGATCGTCGGTCTTCAACCACCGTCTTCATCTTCGACTCTTCATCGTCGTAGTAATTATTCAAAATGGGTTAAAGCCGGTCTTTCCGAATAACTCGCGTATTTTTATAATTAAAAATCAAGTACTATAAAAACACATCCAACGCCACATTCCAATTCAGAGTATTCTTTTAAATAAAATATTCACCTTATTTTATCAAAGATAAATTCTTCAAATTATCCTTAAATCTTTCTTTTAAAGATTTATTAAAACCCCAATTTGGTTTTAAATATCAAAAATCATTATTAAATGATTTTTCAAATTTAAGAAATTAATCTTATTCTTAGCTGGGTTAAAGAACTAATGTCATTCAAAACATAGTTCACGGTAAACCCAAAATCGTCTCTCATTAAATATGGAATTTTCACAGAAATCAACTCAATATATATTCGATATAAATTTCTATATCCGAACAATAATATAAATGGAATAATGGCAAAGCCTTTTAAATTCCATATATAGTAACGGTCTTCTTTTACAGAAGCTTATCTCGGTTATTATTAAATCGAATTTCCACTCAATTCCAATTTAATATATTAAATTGGAAAACTTTACTTTGGAACATTTCCTTTTTAAATCTTAATAAAAAGATTTATAAACTCCAAATTATATTCTCATTGTTAATTGAGTTAAAGAACATATGTCGTTCAAAAACATTGTTCACGATAAACCCAATTCATAGATCATTTTATTCCAATTATTAAATATAATTTGAAACTCTAATAACCTTAATTAAAAAATTTATTCTCTTCAACTGGGTTTAAGAACAGTGTTATTCAAGACACCATTCACGACAAACCAAAATCCAATTTATTGAATTTCAAATAAATATGAATTAATTGGATACTCCATTAAATCTTGATTAAAGATTTATCCCATTTCTTTATTAAAATAATGTTTTCAAATTATTAGAATTTGGAAATTTCAACTTTTTGCGCACTTAGACCTCTCAAATTAGGTTCAACATTAGTGGTTGCTGGATATGCCGGTCGGGTCCGGGCAGACTTCCACCACCAATATAACCTAACCTCTTGTCAAAAGCGCAATTATAATTTATAATTTTAATTATTACATTTGTAATACATTCATCGTTTTAAACTATTATTTATCTAAAATATATATATATATATTTAAAATATTCTTTTTCCTAGAATATTCTTTTTCTAGGATATTCTTTATTGGAATGCGACTAAATCAATAACCATATAGTTTCAATTATATGGTTTCTATGTATTGCATATATATAACAGCTATGATAATGATACACAACCATTAAACAGTCCATTTACATCCAGGGTGAAGTTTATAACTGTGTCAGTATTAAAATAAGTAACACTCATCACAGCCTGTCAATCCATCGATTAACAGATAATTAAATATTGGGATTTGTGTAAATCCAATATCATCCCAACACCCGTAAGGGGTTTTCAGCGAACAAAACAAACAATAAATTATCTGTGCACTTGGGTGATGTGTAAAAATTATCGACCCAATCACATAAACAAGTCGGATAACTTGTAAATGGAAGTGTAATACCCAATATAACACGACGATAAAAATGTCTCTTCTATATTGTATACAATTCTATTACAATGAACGAATGAAAATAATAACTTTGTCTTTGTTGACAATTTCTATTTGTCAATCCTAACTCAACAAAAGTGGTTATTTTGTTTTGGTAATTCAAAGGTGACAAAAATGATAATTTTTGTTTTGAAAAATCTAATGCGACAAAATGATAATTTTTGTTTCGTTTTATTTAAATGTCAAAAATGACTATTTTGGTTCCATTCTATTCAAATGACAAAAATGTAGAGATAATTTATTTTCATGACATTTCTTACACTTCTAGTGTCAAATAAAAAAATCATTTTGTTCGCATACAAAATTTCATATATTTAACAAAATAAAAATGGATATTTATTTGTACACGTATTTTTATCTTAAATAGGACAAATAAAAGTGAACATTTACCGGTATACAAATTTCTAATTCAACTTGACAAATAAAAGGTGATGGTTTTATTTGTTTACAAATTCTAATCCAATCTTAACAAATAAAGATGATAATTTATTTGTTAACTGTTTCTATTTAACAAAAGTGACAAAATTTATATGTCAATACCAAATTTGTCAAAGGTAACAACTTTGTTTGCTAATCTTTTCATTGTAACAAAATGACAAATTAAAATATAATCTTTTTACTTGAATCTTTTGAATGCAATCTAAACTACATTAAAAATGTAAATTTTAATGTACAATCGTTTTATTGTCTCCAATTTAAAAGTAAAAATGATACTTTTAATCCTATTCTCTTATTTGTAACTAAATTGACAAATAAAATGTTACTTTTGTATCAACTCTTTTTATTGTAATTAACTTGACAATAAAAATGAAATCTCTTATACTACACTTTTAATCGTAGTGAATATGGCAATAAAGGCATATTCTCTAATTCTACACTTTTTATTCACATCTAAAATGACAAATAAAACTTATCTTAACATTCTACTATAATATAAATAAAAAGGTAACTTCTAATTTGAAAGTAAAAATGCAACTTTTATTTTAATGTTTTATTTGCATTAGTGAAATAAAAGAACAAACTTATTTTCACTGTATATTTGCACTAGTGAATGCAAATAAAAGAACAAACTTTTTTTCAACGGATATTTGCATCTGTAAATGCAAATAAAAGGACAAGGTTTATTTTCATTCCTCATAGACGACAAAATGTCCATTTCTAATTCATTCTTTTAATGTGACAAAATCTCTCTTCTTATCTCATTCTTTCCAAAGTACAAAAATATTCATTTTTGTATAATTCCTTTTAATGTACAAAAATATTCATTTCCAATTCATTCTTTTTAATGTATAAAAGTATACATTTCAAGTTCATTCTTTTTAATGTATAAAAATATACATTTCAAGTTCATTCTTTTTAATGTATAAAAATATACATTTTTAGTAATCCTTTTTAACTAATCAAGTTTTGACACAAATGTTATTCTTTTTCACAAATCAAGTTTTGACAAAAATGTTATTCTTTTTCACAAATCAAGTTTTTAACAAAAATGTGATTCTATGCATTAATCGAGTTTTAACAAAAAAATGTGATTCTATGCATTAATCGAGTTTTAACAAAAATGTGATTCTATGCATTAATCGAGTTTTAACAAAAAATGTGATTCTATGCATTAATCGAGTTTTAACAAAAAAATGTGATTTTATGCATTAATCGAGTTTTAACAAAAAAATGTGATTCTATGCATTAATCGAGTTTTAACAAAAAAATGAAATGTTTTATTCACTAATCATAATTTGTATGTAATCCTTTTCAGCAAATAAAAAAAATTCCTCCTTATGCAATGATCAAAATGAATCTTTTATTTTTATTCTTATAAAATGACAAAAAAAGAATGGTTTATTTTCATTTTTTTATGATAATTTGTTTTAATTCCATTTTAATTAACAAAAGGTTAATTCTGGTTTCAACAAATCAAATAAACAAAATGATAACTTTTGTTCTGATCCAATGTTCTAATTAACCCCAATGTTAATTTCTAATTCAACAATTCTAATAAATCGAGATAATAGCTTTGTTTAATCCAATTCTAATAAACACAAATGTTAATTCTAACAGATCTACAGAACACAACGCAATACAATTCAATACAATCCATCAGAACAATCGGCACAATACATCACAGCACATATCACACAGATAATTATTTGACGAAATAAAATAATTAATAAAATAAATAAAATTGTGAAAATTTGAGATTCTCACATCGATTTGGCTGAAAATTCAAAGTGCTCGGTTTCATCTCTAGTCAGCTTCATGGCGTAGATCTGAATTTTATGATTCCAACGCAACGAAAATCGTTCAATTCCGTCGCTGTTCGAACAAGATATGATTTATTTCAGATTTACAACATATTTAAATTAATTAAATAGAAAATAAAAGGGATAATACCCTTCTTCCACGTTAACACGTTCAGGCCGATAGAACCCATCCTCGTCGACTTCATCAAGCGCCGCTGCACCTCGCCACAGGCCGTCGGCCGATCATCCGACACCGCCGCTCCGTCGCCCTACACCAGCCGCGCCGCCGCCAGAATCACCACCCCACTCGGCGGGCCCCCTGCCTCGAGAACCGAACCCGAACGCGCGACCTTCCAGCTCTAAATCTGATCGCCTCGCTCCACTAAAACCGATCACACCCATACCGATTGAAAGCTCTCAGAAAACTCTTCGATTTGGTATATGGTTTGTTGATTTTCGTTGTCTAGATTGGAAGAATTTAGCATTTGAAATCGGGATGTTTCTGGCCTTAGATTTAGGTGGAGGCGGCGGCCATTAGACTTAGGTTTTTTTTTAATATTTTAATAATATAATTTCTCGAAAAACGTGTTTTAAAGGTGGATTTTCGGACTGTCTCCAAATCAGCCCCAGTTAGTGTCAAACTTAAGATTTTGACGCCTTCTGAACGCGATGGGCTATGCCCCGTGGCCCAATTCTGAAGTCTATTGCGTGTTTTATTAAAATCACAATATTAAATTAATAATTTAATTTCCACCGTACATTTAAATACGCCGGGGCCACATATGGACTCAGAAAAATCCAGAAAAATTATATTTGGCTTTGTTATGACGATACGGTCCTAACAAAACTAATTTCGTCGAATTCTGAGACTGTTTACAAAATGGCTATTTTTAAGGCCAATATATTATATTAAAATATATAAAAATTCTATAGCGACTTTTCTGAATTTTAAACTGGCCATAACTTTTGATTTATAAAGTGAAATTTCAATTTCTCAGATTCCTTAGAAAGATATTGTTAAATAGATTTAAATATTTTTGGTTTCGCTGAACTTCGATTTATTTTGAATCCTGTACATCCAGTTAAAGTTTTAAATCAAATTTTCGAACTGCAGCGCTATTTCTAACTCCTTTTATATTTAAATAAAATTTATTCGTTTTAACTAAATTTTTAGTCGTTATTATTTAAAATAGATTATTTTAAACATTAAAATCCACTAAAATTTCTAAAATAAAAATTTTAAATTGGCCCCAAATTCTGGGTCGTTTCATCGTCGATGAAAACCAACACGAATTTATTCAAGACATCCCGGAATACTCTGTTCATCAGATAGACAAAATAAGCAGGAGCGTTACATAGGCCGAACGACATTACTAGCCACTCGTAGAATAAGTCTGGTCCTCTGAAAGCTGTCAAAGGAACACGTTCTTCGGCAATGCGCAATTGATGGAAACCTGTATCTAGGTCCATTCTATAGAATACTTGCGCTCCATTTAAGTGGTCCAACAGATCATCAATACGTGGCAATGGATATTTGTTTTTCAGCTTTTGTTTATTAAGGTCACGGTAATCCACACATAGTCTGAGAGTACCATCTGACTTTGGGACAAACACCACTGCTACACCCTAATTTGAGAAGCTAGGCCTGATCAGGCCTTTCCACAAAAGCTGTTTAGTTTGATTGCTCAGCTCCTCTTTTTCTTTCAGTATCATTCTTCAAATAGGATGCACAACTAGCCTTGCATTCGGAACTAAGTCAATCCTGAAGTCGATTTCTCTGCGTGGAGGTAAGCTATCAACTTCTTCAAACACATCTGCATAATCTTTGACGACAGGAATATCCTCAATAGAAGCAGGAGTAACTTCTAGAGAAGACCATAATTCTTCCCTATCAGTTGCTGAGCCATGACAGGGTACAGCAATAATACCTCTGAATTTGATTTTAATTTTGACTATTCTTTCAGCGCATAGTACCTCAGCCTCATACTTTTTTAGTCAATCCAGTCCAAGTATGATATCATATCCGGAGAAATCCATGACGATCAAATTAAAAGAGAACTGGAAATAGGAATAAGAAACAGGCACTCTACAATACTGATTTAGAATAAGAGAACCTCCTATCGGACTATGGGCTCTAATCGATTCTTTAAGGTTTCTGGGTTTCAGTTTTAAATTTTTAATTGTGTCACTAGAAATGAAACTTCGCGATGCGCCAGTGTCAAACAATACTGTAATAGGAATGTTCTTAATAGTAAGGGTACCTCCTAAAACATCAGATTTACCTGCTCCCTCGGAAGAAGCCAGTGCAGCCGCTCCATCGTATACATGAGCCATGTCAAATTTCTTCAGTTGTGGACAATTCTTTATAAGATGCCCTAGCTTGTGGCAATTAAAGCATTCCCTGGTGTCGCGAGAATTCCGGCTGGGCCCTAACTCATTTCTTCTTGGCCTTTTTGGAGCTCGGCATTTGTAATCAAAGTGTCCCATCTTCTGGCAGTCAAAGCATCTCACCTTGGCCTTTTTACTTCCTTTAGGCTTGGCGGCTGAAGAGTTGCTCGACTCCGGTTTCTTGTCAGACTGCTTTCTCTTGTTGTTATTTTGATTCTTCTCCCAATCTTGCTAAGAATTCCTGTCATTTTCTTCATATCGACAAGCCATCTCGACCACCTCGTTAAACGGAAACTTAATATGTGCTGTCACTCTGCTAAGATACTTCCCTGAAAGGCCATTAATGAATCTCTTATTCTTCTGAAATGGGTCCTGAATTAATTCAGGAGCATAGCGTGAAAGCTCTTCAAACTTCCGCACATACTCAGAAACAGTCTTATCTCCTTGTTGCAAGTTAGCAAAATGATCGTGAAGACGCTCGACTTCTCGTGGAATAAATTTCTCGTTAAAGAGCTCTTTGAATTTTGTCCAAGACATGTCAGCATCAGTACCTCCAATTGTAACAGTCTCCCACCATTTCTGAGCCTCATCCTTCAATAGCCACGAAATGCATACGGTGGTCTCCAAGTTCTAAGCCTCCAAATATCTTCTCGCAATTTTTAAGCCATGCCCGAGCTTCTATACTGTCTCTCGGCTTGTGAACGACACGCCACCTAAATTCATGAACTTCTTAACTACTTTGTCCAAGTCAAAAGGCTTTGAGGGGTGAGGTGGTTGTAACAACCCGGAATTTGGGGCCAATTTAAAATTTTCATTTTAGAGATTTTAAAGGTGTTTAAATAGTTGAAATGAATTATTCTAAATAAAAATGACTAGAAATTTATTTTGATTGAATTTAATGCGAATATATTTAATTTAATTACAAAAGGAATTAGAAAAAGGACGGTAGTTTGAAAAGTCAAACCTAAACTTTGACTGACCACACAGAATGCAGAATAAACTAGATTTTGGTGAAACAAAAAATATTAAAATCTATTAATGAATATCTTTCTAAGAATCTGAAAAATCGAAGTTTCATAGTGGGAATCAAAAGTTATGGCCAAATGAATTTTCAGAAAGGTCGCTATAGAGAATATATCGCCCTTGAAAATAGACATTTTTCATATGACCTCGGAATTCGACGAAACCACTTTTGTTGGATCCGGAATGTAAAATTATTGCTAGATTTCAAATTTCATGATTTTTGAAGCTAGTATGTGAGCGTGGCAAAAGAAACTGTGTTTTGTCAATTTCGGTCAAAATTAATTGACTGGAAAATAGCCATTTTTCAAACAGTCTCAGAATTCGACAAAATAAATTTTGTTAGGACCGCATCGTTATAAGAAAGCCAAAAATAATTTTTCTGGATTTTTCTGAGTTAATTTGTAGCCCCGATAAATTTATTTGTACGGTTAAATTAAAATAAATGATTTATAATTCAAAACTGAGAAATGAGGGCCAAGACGATCATTTGGGCCTGCGAGACATAGCCAGATGAGTTCGGAATGGGGGTTACTAGGTAAGAAAGACAGTCGTTGGGCTGAAATTGGTGAAAGTTACTAAACGGGCCTTTATTGGGTAATTAAGAATTAAATAATAATTAGATAAACCTAATATTATATTATAAAGAGCGTACCTTCTTCTTCCCCGTCGATGATTTCAGCCACACAAAACCCATGGCACTTCAAATTTTCATTCTTTGATTTCTCCTTCATTTCTCAACGAAATTCTTCGCAGTAAATCACGTTTCGAAGAGATTTTCGAGCTCTCCGAATACATACCAATCACATCCCGTCCCGTTGCCTGAAATCGCCGCACCATCCACCCAAAGCCGCCGCCGTTCGGCCTCCCCCACCCCCTCCTCGGCGAACCGCACCCCAGCCCCCTCTGGCCGAAGATCCCCCTCTCCTAGCACTCCAACCTCCAACAAACCGTTCTGCAAACCGTGGCATGTAGCTCTAGAAAATCAAAATCAAAGTTTTGAACATTTAAGGTATGAAATTCATTTCAGAATTTGCCACGCTTTTGGTTGTGGCAACTATAGTTGTTAAAAGTAAATTTTATTCAAAAACTGATAATTAACTCATATGAACTCCAAACTGAAAATTTTCAGATTTTGCGGGACCGTGACGACAAATAGAGGTTGCTGAAATCAAGTGCGACCATTTTCTGAATTTATTTGGATTTTTCATTCTGCTTTAATCAAGGTGAGATTCTATTTTAAATAATTAAATCTAATTCAGTTGAATGGCGGATATATTAGATGTATGACATGATAAAATTATTGACGTTGTTTTTTTTGATTGGTTATGTTTGCTTTAGATCTGTGGTTGTGTATACGGATCTGTATAGATCCAATAATTCTCATCATGTTGTATTTATTTTATGATATCAAATTGCAAGTCCGAATCACATGGTTTTTTTTATGTGCAAATATGAAATGAAATTGTTAGCGGTATTAAAAGATCAAATCTTTTTATTATAAATAAAAAGTGGAATATGGCGCATGATAAAAATTACATTTTTATATGTAATTGAAATGTGAATTCACACCATATGATAAAAATTACATTTTTCTATGTAATTGAAATGTGAATTTACACCATATGATAAAAATTACATTTTTCTATGTAATTGAAATGTGAATTTACACCGTATGATAAAAATTACATTTTTCTATGTAATTGAAATGTGAATTTACACCATATGATAAAAATTACATTTTTCTATGTAATTGAAATGTGAATTTACCCCGTAGGATAAAAATTACATTTTTCTATGTAATTAGAATGGAAGTTTGCATCGTATGATAAAAATCATACTTTTATAATGTAACATATGATGAGAGTTTGCATTGTAATTAAAAATGATATTTTTACAATGTAAATTAGGAGTAGAGTTTGCACTGTAATTAAAAATCATATTTTTACAATGTAAATTAGGAGTAGAGTTTGCATTGTAATTAAAAATCATATTTTTATAATGTAAATAAGGAGTAGAGTTTGCATTGTAATTAAAAATCATATTTTTACAATGTAAATAAGGAGTAGAGTTTGCATTGTAATTAAAAATCATATTTTTACAATGTAAATAAGGAGTAGAGTTTGCATTGTAATTAAAAATCATATTTTTACAATGTAAATAAGGAGTAGAGTTTGCATTGTAATTAAAAATCATATTTTTACAATGTAAATAAGGAGTAGAGTTTGCATTGTAATTAAAAATCATATTTTTACAATGTAAATAAGGAGTAGAGTTTGCATTATAATTAAAAATCATATTTTTACAATGTAAATAAGGAGTAGAGTTTGCATTGTAATTAAAAATCATATTTTTACAATGTAAATTAGGAGTAGAGTTTGCATTGTAATTAAAAATCATATTTTTAAAATGTAAATTAGGAGTAGAGTTTGCATTGTAATTAAAAATCATATTTTTACAATGTAAATAAGGAGTAGAGTTTGCATTGTAATTAAAAATCATATTTTTACAATGTAAATAAGGAGTAGAGTTTGCATTGTAATTAAAAATCATATTTTTACAATGTAAATAAGAAGTAGAGTTTGCATTGTAATTAAAAATCATATTTTTACAATGTAAATAAGGAGTGGAGTTTGCATTGTAATTAAAAATCATTTTTTTACAATGTAAATTAGAAGTAGAGTTTGCATTATAATTAAAAATCATATTTTTACAATGTAAATAAGGAGTAGAGTTTGCATTGTAATTACAAATCATATTTTTACAATGTAAATTAGGAGTAGAGTTTGCATTGTAATTAAAAATCATATTTTTATAATGCAAATTAGGAGTAGAGTTTGCATTGTAATTAAAAATCATATTTTTACAATGTAAATAAGAAGTAGAGTTTGCATTGTAATTAAATTTACATTTTTAGATGTAATTTAGAATAGGATTCACACTGCAAATATAAGTTACATTTTTATTATGTAACTAAGATGAGAATGTACATTGAAGTTGAAATTTACATTTTTATATGTAATTTAAAAGTAGGATTTTGCAATGTATCCAAAATTTACATTTTTACATGTAAATAGAAAATAGGAATTTACATAGGAATTAAATTTACATTTTTACATGTAAATGAAAAGAATGGAAGTCACATTTTTAATGTAAGTAAAGAATGAATTTAGGATGCGGTAATATTATCTTCATTTTCAAATGAACTAAAATTTAATAAGGACCGGTAGTGGTTTAGAGCGTTGTTTAAATCAAACAATGTTATCACGATTAAACGATTATATATATATATATATGTATATATATATATATGTAACAACCCGAAAATCTGGGCCAGTTTAAAAATTTTATTTTGGCAATTTTAATGAATTTTGCACATTTAAAATGAATTATTTTAAATAATATCGACGAGAAAATTATTTTGAATATAATTCGAACGTATATATTTATACGCGTCGTCGTTATAATATAAATAATTATATATAATTATAAATAGAATTGAAAATGGCGCGGTAGTTCGATAATTCGATTTCAAACTTCAAATGAATGTACCGGGTGCAAAACAAACCGGATTTTAGTGAAATGAAAAATATTAGGATCTAATTGGGAATATCTTTCCAACGAATCCGAAAAATTGAAATTTTATAGCGAGAATCAAAAGATATGTCCAGTTGAAAATTCTAAATAGTCGCTATGGAATTCAGGCCCTTAAAAATAGATATTTTGCAAACGACCTCGGATTTTGACGAAACCACTTTTGTTTGGTCCGTGATGTCAAAATATTGCTAGATTCCAATTTTCATAATTTTTCGAATCAATATGTGAGCGTGGCGCAATTAAACGTGTTTGACCAGTTTCAGTTGCTTTTAATCGACTGGAAAATGGCCATTTTTCCAACGGTCTCGGAATTCGACGAAACTAGTTTTGTAAGGACCGTATCGTCAATACGAAGCTACAAATAATTTTTCTGGAATTTTTAGAGATTTTATGTGGCCCCGGTAAATTAAAATGTGCATTCAAATTCAATATACATTGATTTATATTTTAATTTGAACGGAAACTGATCGTAATAGCCGAATTGGCTTGTGAAACATATCCCATTGTGTTCAGAATGAGGGTATTATGCTAGAGGTGACAGTCGTTGAGTTTGATTTGGGGTTTGAACGAAAATGAATTAAATAGAAAATTAAAATATTATTTAATATTAATATATATGCTTCCATTGGGCAAAAGAAAACGGTCAAACCCCTAAAATGATTTTTCTGCGGTCAAACCCTTCTTCATGTTGCCGTGATAACGATTTAAGGGGGGACTTCTTCAATTCTTCTTTCCCAATTTACTCATATCCGCACAATGAAATACCAAAAAACTCTGAATCAATATTGTGGAGCTCGTCGAAATCTCCACATCCAACGGAAGTGATGGGCTGATTCGTGTCGAGGTGGCCAATTTCTCAGCCTAAAGACAGCCGCGTCGAGTTCAGTTCCTGGGCCATAGGGGGTTTCGAGTTTCGCACGGTGGATGGAGGAGAGAGAAGGTGCTCCGGCGAACCACGTGACAGCTTTAGATCGACTTCCGGCGCCTCCATTCTGGTGCGAGGTCGAGCCCTAGTGGCGAAGCAAAATGGGGGTAGCGGCGTGGATTTTTCTGGGCGACGACATTGAGTAGGGATGTCGGCTGTTTCCAGTATTTTACTAAGGGGGAAGGTAGTTTCTTTTCTGTTTTTCTATGGTTTTTAAAAAAATATAAATTCATTGTTTTAAAAATATATGTATTCATTGTTTTAAAAATATATATATTCACTGTATAAAAATATTATCTTTGTTTTGAGAAGAACCGTATAAAAATATTATTTTTGTTTTGAAAAGAACTGTATAAAAATATTATCTTTGTTTTGAAAAGAACTGTATAAAAATATTATCTTTGTTTTGAAAAGAACTGTATAAAAATATTTTCTTTGTTTTGAAAAGAACTGTATAAAAATATTATCTTTGTTTTGAATAGAACTGTATAAAAATATTATCTTTGTTTTGAAAAGAACTATATAAAAATATTATCTTTGTTTTGAAAAGAACTGTATAAAAATATTATCTTTTTTTTGAAAAGAACTGTATAAAAATATTATCTTTGTTTTGAAAAGGACTGTATAAAAATATTATCTTTGTTATGAAAAGAACTGTATGAAAATATGATTATTATATATTGAATAGCGAAGTAAAAATATGATTTTTATATATTGAATAGCGAAGTAAAAATATGATTTTTATATATTGAATAGCAAAGTAAAAATATGATTTTTATATATTGAATAGCAAAGTAAATATTCGATTTTTATATATTGAATAACGAAGAAAAAATTCGATTTTTATATATTGAATAACGAATTAAAAATTCGATTTTATATATGTAGTGGCTACGAGCAACGAAAGTGATAAAAGGCGAGAACAGTGAGGATTTCCTACATTATAAGTGTCGAGGAGTTGGATTAGCTATTGGTGAGAACTTCTCACTCTAAATTTCCTTTTCTAGTCATATATATATATATACTAGGATGCAGACGGTGTTTAGTAGCACCCGACACCCGTCATCAACAGACCATGGATGGCTTGTTTGTTTAATTGATGTGTTGTGAAATTTGTTTGTGTTGTTGATGTGAAATCGATAATAAATGTAGATGTGCTGAAATAAATTAATTATCGTTAACAATATAATTTTTAACGTGAAAGTGGATAAATAAATATTTATAAACAAATTATCCGATTTGTTTGTATACACTGATTTGACTGATATTGATTGGGACGATAAATTTTACACATCGCCCAGCTGCACAAATAAAAATCTGTGTTTGTTGATTTGAAACCCCACACGGGTATTAGGATAATATATGACATACACTAATCCCAATAATTAGTTGTATGTCGATCGATTGATTGACAAGCTGTTATAAGCGCTAGATATCTATATTTGATGCTTATACAGTGTAGTGCACTTTGGATGATGGTTGATTATTTATCGTTGCTATTATATACATGTGTTGTATGGAATCCATATAATTAACTTTATATGGTAATTGATTGGGCCTCATTCCAATTTGGAAGATAAAGAATATTATAATATAAAGGTTCATGTGTTGACAGTACTCATCCGTTGAGATTAGTCATGTGTTGAACGAAATATTTTAACGATAAAATTTACATCTTTATCATATAGAAAATTAGAAACTAACTGGAAAATAGATAAGATGAGTGGTCTCCTGGATGTTGATCTGATGTTGGTTTCGGCCTTCGGGGTTAATATTCAGGGAATCGTTCTCTTACTAGTTTACGGTTGGAGTCTGATTTGAAATCAAACGATAGATACCATAATTTTTATAAAATATATTAAATAACAAAAAGAGTCACACGTGGACCGTACTCATTCGTTGAGATTAGTCGTGTGTTGACAAAAATATAGATTCACGTATTGAATAGGATAAATATTCATTTGTTGAATAGAATAACAGAATTATTGAAATATATAAAGCCGTGTTGATTAGAGATGCGCTATTTTGACGCGAACGATATTTATATCGATTATATTCGTTTTTATAATTTGATTTGAATAGAAAATGAATTGAATTTGATTTGAATAGAAAATGAATTGAATTTGATTTGAATAGAAAACGAATTTGATTTGAATTAAATAGAAAACGAATTCGAATTGAATTAAAAAGAAAACGAATTCGAATTGAATTGAATTGAAAATAAAATGAACTCGAATCGAATTAAAATCGATTTGAATTGAAATCAAATAGAAATGAAAGTAAAAAAGGATTTATAATAGAAAATTCAATTTTGATTTGAATTTGAAATAAAGGTTGAAATTGTTTTTGAAACGAATTCAAAACTATTTATAAAATTCGTTTTAAATAGTAATCGACAAAATATATATTATATATATTATATATATAATATAATGGCCTGAATAGAACGCGCCGCGGTAGTTCGCGTATTTCGACCATTGACTTCGAACGGACATTACGGGAGATCCGACCGTCGAATTCTCCTAGAACGAGAACTGTTGGGTTCGTATCGAAAAGTGCTTTCTAACGAATATTAGAAATTTGAACTCTAACGGTTGGATTTAGAATTATGTCCAAATCAAATTTGGAAAAGGTCGTTGTAAGTGCAGTTCGATGGCCGTTGATGGAAATCGACTGTACGGGCCTTGATAAAATTATTGAAAATAGTAATAATTTGTGTAAAATCATAAGAAATGATTTGGGAAAAATTAGGAGGAAAAACTCCATATTTGAAAAGATAAAAATAGATTTATATCGAAATGAACTAGTTTTGAACTAGAATTAAAATTCTATTTATTTTTAAATAAATAAATTTGATTTGAAAGGGTTTTAAAAGTAACCAGGATTTCCAATAATTGAATTGGAATGGATTTGAATCGAAATTGTCTTCGGAATATTTCGATGTGGGATTTTGTGATTATACAAGTATTGTTATGGGAAATTTGAAAGATATATTTATATCGTTATTTCCAATACGATATTTGTTGGCCATAGAATTTGATATTGAATATAAACCGTTATATTTTCTATTCAGAGCCTTGTATTTAATATCGAATGTGATTTGGGTTTATCGTGAATGGCGTCTTCATTAACACTGTTCTTAAGCCTAGTGGAGGAAAAGATTAAATCTTTTTTTATTTAGATTTAATGAAGTGTACCAATTAAATAATATTTAATTGGAATTAAATTGGTATCGATTTTTGGGTTTATCATGAACAGTGTTTTAAATAACACTTATTCTTTAACCCGATAATTAATAGAATGTGATTTTGGGTTGTCGTGAACGGTATCTTCAATAATATTGTTCTTAGATCCAAAGGAGTTAAGAAAATCAGAAACTAACTGGAGATTAGTTAAGTTGAATGGTTTCTGGGGTATTGATCTGATGTTGGTTTCGGCCTTCAGGGTTAATACTTATAGAATTGCTCACTTGCTAATTTATGGTTAGGGTCTGATTGAAATGTAATGTGATTTTGGGTTTATAGTGAACCGTGTTTTAAATGACACTGATTCTTTTACCCAGTTAAAGATTAAAACTAAGTGGAGTTTTAATGAATCTTTAATTAGATTGAAAAGATCGAGAATGGAGTATCACCAGTTTTGCTCCAAAGCGATAGTTAAATCTTTAATTAGATTTGAACGTGAAATGGTAATTGAATTTACCGATAACACCGTGGTGTTAGATATGAAGTATTACCAGTTTTTCTTCATGGGATGAATAGGTTGGGATTGGGAAATAAAATAAATAATTACTTCGGTGTGGTTCGCTAATCCCGACTAGTTTGGAAAACCATACTTTGGTTTGAAATGATATCCAAAGGAAGATTGAAGAATAAATTTTAAAGAATTTATCTTTGATGAAATTAATGGGAACCTTTCCCTAAGAACATGAAATTTAGAAACTAATTGTAGGTTAGCTAAGAAGGATGGTTTCCTGGGTATTGATCTGATGTTGGTTTCGGCCTTCGGGGTTAATATTTGGGGAATTGTTCTCTTGCTAATTTACGGTTAGTGACTGCTGAATAGAAATGAGGCGTATGTTGTGCTTGTGTAACATTTGGTTATAATATACGCGGGTTGTTCGGAAAGGCCAGGTTTATACCCATTCTGAATAACCGATTCGACGATAAGTCGAAGATGATGACGGTGGTCGAAGACCGGAAGTCTTCACAGTCGAAGACCGGAAGTCTTCACATCGTTTGGGTGATTACTGATGATCTTGATTGGGCTGTACACCCAAGATGAGGGAATCAGTTGGTGGTCGTCCAGACGTACTTGGAGATCGACGGATATGCGAGGAAAGTGCCTCCGGTTTCGTTCAGACCTAGAACGGACTTGTAAATGGATGGTGTGTCTGACATTGTATTCCTTTATATTGTATTTGTTGATCTCTGCTAAATATATATCTGTTTGGCGGCGGGGAATTTATTCTCTTGCTTAACGCCCTTCTCTGAGACATACGAGCTCAGAGGTTATATATTGGCAGAAATCAATGGTACGATATGGATTGATAGTGTGGCATGCTGAGATGCAGTGATCCAGACTTTTGTTGAAAAGCAAAGTTTGGTGGATGATGATCAAAGCACAGCTTTGATATAGCATGGCTTTGTGTATAGCGTTGATTCGCGAGCCTCACACCCCGGTATGGTGGTAAACTGATGGTTTGATCAGTATGCTTTTTAGTGGATGGACACCTTAGTGGTGTCGTGGATTCGGTCGACCGAGATGAGCTTAGTGCTCAGGGATATATAGAATAAGCGGTGTTTTCTCTCGCTGGGACGTAAGCCGCGGTGATACTCTGGTCCCAAAAGTGCGGATGTGCATTACGGTGTTTTCTCTTGCTGGGACGTAAGCCGTGGGGAATTGCACTACGCGATCGATCTTTTGAATCAGGAGCCACCATGATGGAAATCCAATTTCCAATACGTGTATTTTGGTTTTATTTGTAGATCCTAGTATGGAGACATAGTGGGATGGGGCGCTTATGCTGTCTATGATTGATACTTATGATTTGAAGATTGTTTTATAACTATGCACTTATGATAGTATCAAATGATTTGTTTTAAACGTATCAAGCATTCTTGGCTATTATAAGGTAAAAACCCTATCCTCCGGCTTGCGTTGCATTGTGTGATGGGAACTAGGTCTTATAATAGCTTCATTTTTCCTTATTTAGCATTGCGTTGTTTGTTTTATGCACTGGTGTTCTTCGGAGGAAACCCGTTCTGTGTTATACGGCGTGGTCCCTTGATTTACCCAACTTTAAAATAAAGATTAATAGCTGTTTTAGTTCTCTCACCAGTCCCGTGACTGACCTGGAGTTTATTGTTTTGACCTAAACTCTAGGTGCCCTTATTTTGACACGGGCAGCTAGTAGTTTTGGTTTTGCAGATTTATATTCACAGGATCCTGGTTTACAGCTGGAATGATATTCGGAAAGCTTTGTATCCGTATATCTCTTCTAGTTGTGTATTGTATTATTTTCTGCTGCTATGTATTTAAATGTAATTTAAATCTCTGATATTTCTGTGTAATATTTATTCATTTATACTCTGTATATTCTTGTAATCTGATGCATTACTGTAATATACCATGAAATGTTCTCCCGTCTGCGTCCTGTTGTGGCTTGTTCTCGAACTATCCGCACTTTCCTCACCGGGGAAGTTACGGGTTTTCACAGTTGGTATCAGAGCTTTGGTTTACAGAGCTCGCGAACAAGACACATTAGAACCATACGAAAGAATTCATCAGATATTGGATTAGTAATATCCAATTAGAATTACTCGTTAGAGATAGGATCAGTAGTATCCTAGAACGAGTGTGAAGAGTATATTTTTCAAATGAAAACAATTTTGATTTGAAATTTAAATCGTTTTATACGTATTTGAATATTTATCTACTTTGAATTTGGACAATCCGATATATAAAGATATTGCATATACACATCATGAACGTATATTCGAAGTTTTAATATACCGGATAGATATAGAACCACACTCTAGTAGCCCAGAGATGTTCTGATGGTGGTTCGAAACATCATCAGCATTTATTTTCGAGTGACGAAGGTGTGATATCTATATATTTCCATTAGACTGGTGTGAGAACCAAAACTTATATAGATAAATTTATTGTTGTGAATTGGCATCAAAAACATGATTTTTAGTATATGTATCAAAATTATGAATTTGAAACTCTAATTCACTAATTGATTGATGTTTGTGTTGCTTGTTTAGTTGTTTGATAAATTTTGAACCATTATGCCTAATTGTACCAAATATTGAACTGTATTGAAAATTGGTTGCATTTGCTTGCATATACATGTACTTACATTGAACAGGTCATAGCAAGGAGGCTAGAGCAGAGAATAAAATTTGTTTGCCCGACAAATAGGTACATATTTGCTATATAATCTACTGTTTTGTTTGGGTGATGATGATTTTATGAGCCTATTGGCTAGGCGCTTGGCTTTTTCTTTTTCTTTTTGAGATCAGAAGGCCTGTATAGCAATTTCCGGATTTTCCCGTGGCTCCCGGTGCAGGGGAGGTTATGGCGAAATTTTTCGAAAATTCCGGGTGTTAGCCAAATTTTTGAAGAATTTGAAAATTCTCAGTAACTGAAAAGTTGGAGAATGGAAGTCAGATCGAACGTAGAGTTGATTAATCAAACCACTTTCAACTTCATTCCTTTTCGGGGACGAAAAGTTTTAAGTGGGGGAGATTGTAACAACCCGAAAATCTGGGCCAGTTTAAAAATTTTATTTTGGCAATTTTAATGAATTTTGCACATTTAAAATGAATTATTTTAAATAATATCGACAAGAAATTTATTTTGAATATAATTCGAACGTATATATTTATACGCGTCGTCGTTAGAATATAAATAATTATATATAATTATAAATAGAATTGAAAATGGCGTGGTAGTTCGATAATTCGATTTCAAACTTCAAATGAATGTACCGGGTGCAAAACAAACCGGATTTTAGTGAAACGAAAAATATTAGGATCTAATTGGGAATATCTTTCCAACGAATCCGAAAAATTGAAATTTTATAGCGGGAATCAAAAGATATGTCCAGTTGAAAATTCTAAATAGTCGTTATGGAATTCAGGCCCTTAAAAGTAGACATTTTGCAAACGACCTCGGATTTCGACGAAACCACTTTTGCTGGGTCCGTGATGTCAAATTATTGCTTGATTCCAATTTTCATAATTTTTCGAATCAATAGTGAGCATGGCGCAATTAAACGTGTTTGACCAGTTTCAGTTGATTTTAATCGACTGGAAAATGGCCATTTTTCCAACGGTCTCAGAATTCGACGAAACTAGTTTTGTAAGGACCGTATCGTCAATACGAAGCTAGAAATAATTTTTCTGGAATTTTTAGAGATTGTATGTGGCCCCGGTAAATTAAAATGTGCGTTCAAATTCAATATACATTGATTTATATTTTAATTTGAACGGAAACTGATCGTAATAGCCGAATTGGCTTGCGAAACATATCCCATTGTGTTCAGAATGAGGGTATTACGCTAGAGGCGACAGTCGTTGAGTTTGATTTGGGGTTTGAACGAAAATGAATTAAATAGAAAATTAAAATATTATTTAATATTAATATATATGCTTCCATTGGCCAGACGAAAAAGGTCAAATCCCTAAAATGATTTTTCCGCGGTCAAACCCTTCTTCATGCCGCCGTGATAACGATTGAAGGGCGGACTTCTTCAATTCTTCTTTCCCGATTTACTCATATCCGCACAATGAAATACCAAAAAATTCTGAAGCAATATTGTGGAGCTCGTCGAAATCTCCACATCCAACGGAAGTGATGGGCTGATTCGTGTCGAGGTGGCCAATTTCTCAGCCTAAAGACAGCCGCGTCGAGTTCAGTTCCTGGGCCATAGGGGGTTTCGAGTTTCGCACGGTGGATGGAGGAGAGAGAAGGTGCTCCGGCGAACCACATGACAGCTTCAGATCGACTTCCGGCGCCTCCGTTCTGGTGCGAGGTCGAGCCCTAGTGGCGAAGCAAAATGGGGGTAGCGGCGTGGATTTTTCTGGGCGACGACATTGAGTAGGGATGTCGGCTGTTTCCAGTATTTTACTGAGGGGGAAGGTAGTTTCTTTTCTATTTTTCTTTGGTTTTTAAAAAAATATAAATTCATTGTTTTAAAAATATATGTATTCATTGTTTTAAAAATATATGTATTCATTGTTTTAAAAATATATGTATTCATTGTTTTAAAAATATATATATTCACTGTATAAAAATATTATCTTTGTTTTGAAAAGAACTGTATAAAAATATTATCCTTGTTTTGAAAAGAACTGTATAAAAATATTATCTTTGTTTTGAAAAGAACTGTATAAAAATATTATCTTTGTTTTGAAAAGAACTGTATAAAAATATTATCTTTGTTTTGAAAAGAACTGTATAAAAATATTATCTTTGTTTTGAATAGAACTGTATAAAAATATTATCTTTGTTTTGAAAAGAACTGTATAAAAATATTATCTTTGTTTTGAAAAGAACTGTATAAAAATATTATCTTTGTTTTGAAAAGGACTGTATAAAAATATAATCTTTGTTATGAAAAGAACTGTATGAAAATATTATTTTTATATATTGAATAGCGAAGTAAAAATATGATTTTTATATATTGAATAGCGAAGTAAAAATATGATTTTTATATATTGAATAGCAAAGTAAAAATATGATTTTTATATATTGAATAACAAAGTAAAAATTCGATTTTTATATATTGAATAACGAAGAAAAAATTCGATTTTTATATATTGAATAACGAATTAAAAATTCGATTTTATATATGTAGTGGCTACGAGCAACGAAAGTGATAAAAGGCGAGAACAGTGAGGATTTCCTACATTAGAAGTGTCGAGGAGTTGGATTAGCTATTGGTGAGAACTTCTCACTCTAAATTTCTTTTTCTAGTTATATATATATATATATATACTAGGATGCAGACGGTGTTTAGTAGCACCCGACACCCGTCATCCACAGACCATGGATGGCTTGTTTGTTTAATTGATGTGTTGTGAAATTTGTTTGTGTTGTTGATGTGAAATCGATAATAAATGTAGATGTGCTGAAATAAATTAATTATCGTTAACAATATAATTTTTAACGTGAAAGTGGATAAATAAATATTTATAAACAAATTAGCTGATTTGTTTATATACACTGATTTGTCTGATATTGATTAGGACGATAAATTTTACACATCGCCCAACTGCACAAATAAAAATCTGTGTTTGTTGATTTGAAACCCCACATGGGTATTGGGATAATATATGACATACACTAATCCCAATAATTAGTTGTATGTCGATCGATTGATTGACAGGCTGTTATAAGCGTTAGATATCTATATTTGATGCTTATACAGTGTAGTGCACTTTGGATGATGGTTGATTATTTATCGTTGCTATTATATACATGTGTTGTATGGAATCCATATAATTAACTTTATATGGTAATTGATTGGGCCTCATTCCAATTTAGAAGATAAAGAATATTATAATATAAAGGTTCATGTGTTGACAGTACTCATCCGTTGAGATTAGTCATGTGTTGAACGAAATATTTTAACGATAAAATTTACATCTTTATCATATAGAAAATTAGAAACTAACTGGAAAATAGATAAGATGAGTGGTCTCCTGGATGTTGATCTGATGTTGGTTTCGGCCTTCGGGGTTAATATTCAGGGAATCGTTCTCTTACTAGTTTACGGTTGGAGTCTGATTTGAAATCAAACGATAGATACCATAATTTTTATAAAATATATTAAATAACAAAAAGAGTCACACGTGGACAGCACTCATTCGTTGAGATTAGTCGTGTGTTGACAAAAATATAGATTCACGTATTGAATAGGATAAATATTCATTTGTTGAATAGAATAACAGAATTATTGAAATATATAAAGCCGTGTTGATTAGAGATGCGCTCTTTTGACGCGAACGATATTTATATCGATTATATTTGTTTTTATAATTTGATTTGAATAGAAAATGAATTGAATTTGATTTGAATAGAAAATGAATTGAATTTGATTTGAATAGAAAACGAATTTGATTTGAATTAAATAGAAAACGAATTCGAATTGAATTGAAAAGAAAACGAATTCGAATTGAATTGAATTGAAAAGAAAATGAATTCGAATCGAATTAAAATCGATTTGAATTGAAATCAAATAGAAATGAAAGTAAAAAAGGATTTATAATAGAAAATTCAATTTTGATTTGAATTTGAAATAAAGGTTGAAATTGTTTTTGAAACGAATTCAAAACTATTTATAAAATTCGTTTTAAATAGTAATCGACGAAATATATATTATATATATTATATATATTATATATATAATATAATGGCCAGAATAGAACGCGCCGCGGCAGTTCGCGAATTTCGACCATTGACTTCGAACGGACGTTACGGGAGATCCGACCGTCGGATTCTCCTAAAACCGGAACCATTGGGTTCATATCGAAAAGAGCTTTCTAACGAATATTAGAAATTTGAAATCTAACGGTTGGATTTAGAATTATGTCCAAATCAAATTTGGAAAAGGTCGTTGTAAGTGCAGTTCGATGGCCGTTGATGGAAATCGACTGTACGGGCCTTGATAAAATTATTAAAAATAGTAATAATTTGTTTAAAATCATAAGAAATGATTTGGGAAAAATTAGGAGGAAAAACTCCATATTTGAAAAGATAAAAATAGATTTTTATCGAAATGAACTAGTTTTGAACTAGAATTAAAATTCTATTTATTTTTAAATAAATAAATTTGATTTGAAAGGGTTTTAAAAGTAACCAGGATTTCCAATAATTGAATTGGAATGGATTTGAATCGAAATTGTCTTCGGAATATTTTGATGTGGGATTTTGTGATTATACAAGTATTGTTATGGGAAATTTGAAAGATATATTTATATCGTTATTTCCAATACGATATTTGTTGGTCATAGAATTTGATATTGAATATAAGCCGATATATTTTCTATTCAGAGCCTTGTATTTAATATCGAATGTGATTTGGGTTTGTCGTGAATGGCGTCTTCATTAACACTGTTCTTAAGCCCAGTGGAGGAAAAGATTAAATCTTTTTTTTTTAGAATTAATGAAGTGCACCAATTAAATAATATTTAATTGGAATTAAATTGGTATCGATTTTTGGGTTTATCATGAACAGTGTTTTAAATAACACTTATTCTTTAACCCGATAATTAATAGAATGTGATTTTGGGTTGTCGTGAACGGTATCTTCAATAATACTGTTCTTAGATCCGAAGGAGTTAAGAAAATCAGAAACTAACTGGAGATTAGTTAAGTTAAATGGTTTCTAGGGTATTGATCTGATGTTGGTTTCGGCCTTCAGGGTTAATACTTAGGGAATTGCTCACTTGCTAACTTACGGTTAGGGTCTGATTGAAATGTAATGTGATTTTGGGTTTATAGTGAACCGTGTTTTAAATGACACTGATTCTTTAACCCAGTTAAAGATTAAAACTAAGTGGAGTTTTAATGAATCTTTAATTAGATTGAAAAGATCGAGAATGGAGTATCACCAGTTTTTCTCCAAAGCGATAGTTAAATCTTTAATTAGATTTGAACGTGAAATGGTAATTGAATTTACCGATAACACCGTGGTGTTAGATATGAAGTATTACCAGTTTTGCTTCATGGGATGAATAGGTTGGGATTGGGAAATAAAATAAATAATTACTTCGGTGTGGTTCGCTAATCCCGACTAGTTTGGAAAACCATACTTTGGTTTGAAATGATATCCAAAGGAAGATTAAAGAATAAATTTTAAAGAATTTATCTTTGATGAAATTAATGGGAACCTTTCCCTAAGAACATGAAATTTAGAAACTAACTGTAGGTTAGCTAAGAAGGATGGTTTCCTGGGTATTGATCTGATGTTGGTTTCGGCCTTCGGGATTAATATTTGGGGAATTGTTCTCTTGCTAATTTACGGTTAGTGACTGCTGAATAGGAATGAGGCGTATGTTGTGTTTGTGTAACATTTGTTTATAATATACGCGGGTTGTTCGGAAAGGCCGAGTTTATACCCATTCTGAATAACCGATTCGACGATAAGTCGAAGATGATGACGGTGGTCGAAGACCGGAAGTCTTCACATCGTTTGGGTGGTTACTGATGATCTTGATTAGGTTGTACACCCAAGATGAGGGAATCAGTTGGTGGTCGTCCAGACGTACTTGGAGATCGACGGATATGCGAGGAAAGTGCCTCCGGTTTCGTTCAGACCTAGAACGGCCTTGTAAATGGATGGTGTGTCTGACATTATATTCCTTTATATTGTATTCATTGATCTCTGCTAAATATATATCTGTTTGGCGGCGGGGAATTTATTCTCTTGCTTAACGCCCTTCTCTGAGACATACGAGCTCAGAGGTTATATATTGGCAGAAATCAATGGTACGATATGGATTGATAGTGTGGCATGCTGAGATGCAGTGATCCAGACTTTTTTTGAAAAGCAAAGTTTGGTGGATGATGATCAAAGCGCAGCTTTGATATAGCATGGCTTTGTGTATAGCGTTGATTCGCGAGCCTCACACCCCGGTATGGTGGTAAACTGATGGTTTGATCAGTATGCTTTTTAGTGGATGGACACCTTAGTGGTGTCGTGGATTCGGTCGACCGAGATGAGCTTAGTGCTCAGGGATATATAGAGTAAGCGGTGTTTTCTCTCGCTGGGACGTAAGCCGCGGTGATACTCTGGTCCCAAAAGTGCGGATGTGCATTACGGTGTTTTCTCTTGCTGGGACGTAAGCCGTGGGGAATTGCACTACGCGATCTATCTTTCGAATCAGGAGCCACCATGATGGAAATTCAATTTCCAGTACGTGTATTTTGGTTTTATTTATAGAGCCTAGTATGGCGACGTAGTGGGATGGGGCGCTTATGCCGTCTATGATTGATACTTATGATTTGAAGATTGTTTTATACACTATGCACTTATGATAGTATCAAATAATTTGTTTTAAACGTATCAAGCATTCTTGGCTATTATAAGGTAAAAACCCTATCCTCCGGCTTGCGTTGCATTGTGTGATGGGAACTGGGTCTTATAATAGCTTCATTTTTCCTTATTTAGCATTGCGCTGTTTGTTTTATGCACTGGTGTTCTTGGGAGGAAACCCATTCCGTGTTATACGGCGTGGTCCCTTGATTTACCCAACTTTAAAATAAAGATTAATAACTGTTTTAGTTCTCACACCAGTCCCATGACTGACCTGGAGTTTATTGTTTTGACCTAAACTCTGGGTGCCCTTATTTTGACATGGGCAGCTAGTAGTTTTGGTTTTGCAGATTTATATTCACAGGATCCTGGTTTACAGCTGGAATGATATTCAGAAAGCTTTGTATCCGTATATCTCTTCTAGTTGTGTATTGTATTATTTTCCGCTGCTATGTATTTAAATGTAATTTAAATCTCTGATATTTCTGTGTAATATTTATTCATTTATACACTGTATATTCTTGTAATCTGATGCATTGCTGTAATATACAATGAAATGTTCTCCCGTCTGCGTCCTGTTGTGGCTTGTTCTCGAACTATCCGCACTTTCCTCACCGGGGAAGTTACGGGTTTTCACAATATATATATATATATATATATATATATATATATATATATATGTATGTATGTATGTATGTATATAATTAAAAGTAAACGAATGGCGCGCGGTAGTTCCGTTTTGAAATCATACCTTTAAACGACTATACAAGAAGATCCGACCATCGGATTTCCTTGAAACTGAAACCGTTAGGACCGTCTTGGAAAAATCTTCCCAACGATATATATTACGTTAAGATCCAATGGTTTGATTCTGAGAAGTCTAAAAATCAAAATTGGTTGAATGCAGCGCCATAGTCGCCCATTGACTCAAGGCGTCGTTATATAAAATTTAATTATTTTAAATAATTAAAATAGGAAGTAATCATTATAAAATGATACCAGCAAGTACGAAGGATTTTAAATATATATATACGAGGATTATTTGGAAAGTCCGAGTTCTCTCATTCCAAATAATCAAACGACGTTAATGGAAGTATGAAGATGGCGTATGAAGACCGTAAATCTTCCCTCGAATGGACAACGATCGAGGCCCTGATTTGACTTGCTCCCAATTCAAGGGTCATGGTCATTGCCCAAACGTACGTGTTGATTTCGCGGGTTTGGTTTTCGCTCAGACCCAGAGCATAAGCTAATAAATGGACTATGTGTCTGACATCGTACTCTATTAAATATCATGTTATTGATCTTCTGTCGAATGTATGAATGTTTGGTGGCGGAGAATTTATTCTCTTGCTTAACACCCTTTCATATATTTCGGCAAAGGATTGGTAGTGCGATATGGAGTGACGATGTGGCATGCTAAGATGCATATGATCAAGGCTTTGTTGAAAAGCAGGCCTTGTGGGACGAACAAAGCATAGCCTGTTTAGGCATAGCTTTGTGTATAGCGTGACTTCGCGAGCCTCACACACCGGCGGAGTCTAAAATGGGAGAAGGGAACGCAGGGAGAGCAGCATGTTTCTTTCTAGCTAGAAGTGGTGATTGGGCTTTAACACGGCCCGACATTTTACTTATGTGGATGATGGAATGAGGCGCCTCGGATGATAGGTCCTATAGGATCGGGAAACGTGTGTTCAGGAATTGCCAATCCACGAAGCTGTATGTGTGGACTGACCCTGCAGCTATCCAAGGGTTCACTGCGGGGGATCCTGAGACATTAGCTAGAGTGACTCGAATCGGTAAGGAGCTCCTCCCTAGTCTTGACTCATGATGGAAATCCAAACTTCCAATACGAACCTACGGATTTGATTGTATTACTAGTATGGAAGCATAGTATTATGGTATCTATGTGTCCTAAGATTGACACATTTATTTTGAAGTGTTTTCCATATATACTAATAATAATATTAAACTCGTGTTTGCCATATTTAGCATGTTTAATCACCATAAGGTAAAAATCTATCCTCTGGTTTGTGTTGCATTGTGTGATGGGACTTGGGTCTTATGGTGATTCCATTTTTCTCAAAAGCATAGCGTTGTTTTACAATTCACTTATTATTTATTCTGTCACTTTAAATTATGCACGGCAATCCATTGGAGTAAACCCGTTCCGCGTTAGTGGCGTGGTCCTTGGATTTGCCTTATTACTTGTAGTTAAATTAGTTAAGAATTCTCACACCTGTCCCACGACTGACCCGTTGTTTGTTTTCACCTTTTTGCAAACTCGGGTGCCCTCCTTTCTACATGGGCAGCCAAGTAAACAGGTTCATTCTTTGCTTGAAGTCTTTTCTTTGGAGTTGCTTATTATCTTTCTTGGATTTGCTTTCGTGGAGAGGTGATGACTTGGAGCTTGAAGACATCTATCATTTGCTATTATTGCATTTTTCTCTTTTTAATTCCAGACATCAAACTTGTTTCATTTCACGTTGTTTAAGTTGGGGTTGGAACTTATTTCATTTTCTACAAACTTGATGTAATAATTTAGAATTCTGTGACTGTGGACTTTCTGTGGTTAATGACATTGTATTTCCGCTGTTATGATGTTGTTACTCTATGAATTTCCTATGCTATGTTGTATCTGTAATCTGTATTATTGTATTTATGTTGTATTCCAAATGATTATTCCTAACTTTCATTCTATGGAAGTTTGGGGTCATCATAGTTGGTATCAGAGCTTTGGTTAAACTTAGCTTTGGAATATAACATATTTATGATAATTCGTTTACATAGAATCACAATATTCTATGGTGAACATTTCATGTGAATACATAATAGTCAGTCATTCCATCATCATCTTTTCATCCGTCCTTTTATCTTTAGAATTTCTTCAAATCACCATTATAGTTGTTTTGACTCTTTCCTGGATCGTACAGAACTAACTAGAAATGAGTACCACTGCCGCTAGAGCCGCTAGAGCTAGAGCAAGGAGACAAAATATTGCTGAAACTGAGGAGGCCACAGTTCAACAGCCACCACCACCACCGCAGCCCTTTGATTTGGATAAGGTGGCGAAGAAGTTCAAAAACCTGGGAGGAGTATCATTCAAGGGTACTGAAACTGTGACATAAGCTAAAGCTTGGCTGAGGAACTGCGAAAAGATTTTTGGAGGATTGGAGCTGGAGGATCATAGGAAAAGATTAGTGGCTTCATGGCTACTACAGGAGGAAGCTCAAAACTGGTGGGACACAGTCACGATTGGAGGGACTGCAGACAATATGACTTGGACAAGGTTTAAGGAGCTTTTCAATGACAAATACTTTCCAAGGCAGGAGGTAGAAAGACTAAATGACGAGTTCGCCAATCTGAAGCAAGGCGACAAGGCCATCTCAGAATATGTACGAAGATTTGAAGGACTCTCCCTCTATGCCCCTGAATTGATTCAGGATGACTTTCAGAAGAACAAGAGGTTCATAAATGGGCTTGCAGGAAAATATATTGATAGAGCCACTGCCCACATCGACCTTTCTTTCAATAGGTTGGTGGAGTTTGCTTGTCGATATGAGGAGAATGATAAGAAGAATTCCCAACAAGACAGAGAAAGGAGCTTGGCCAACAATAAAAGGAAGCAAACAGAGAAGAAGACGGAAGGAAGCAGTTTTGGAGCTGCTAAGACTCATGATAAGTCTAAGGTGCAATGCTACAAATGCCAAAAGTTTGGACACTACAGCAAGGACTGCATAAATCCAAAGAAGGCCCGAAGCGACGACACCAAGGAATGCTATAACTGCCACAAGAAGGGTCATATCAAGCCTAATTGTCCGCTGTTGAAAGGAGCGCAGATTGCACATGTGTATGAGGGGGCAAGCGCGCCATCTTCTTCCACTCCAACTTTTTCCGAAGGAGCAGGTAAGCCTGATGTTTTAGATGGTACCATTTTTGTTAAAAACATTCCTGTTACTGCCTTGTTTGATACGGGTGCATCAAGAAGTTTTATTTCTAGCAACACGGTCCAGAAATTGAAACTAAAACAAAGAAATCTTAAAGAGCCGATTAATGTTCATAATCCTGTAGGAGGTTCTATTGCCCTTGATTTGTACTATCGGGTGCCTATTTCCTACTCTTACTTTCAGTTTCCTTTTGATTTGACCATTATGAATTTTTCCGAATTTGATATCATCCTCGGTCTTGATTAGCTAACCAAATATGACGCTGAAGTGCTATGCTCAGAAAGAGTGGTTAAGGTGAAAACAGGATTCCGGAACACTGTTACTATACCTTGCCATGGGCCAAAATCTGATAGAAAGGCATTTTGGTCTTCTTTGGAGATCACTCCTATTTCTTTAGAAAACATTCCCGTGATCAATAATTACGCGGATGTATTTGAAGAAGTAGACAGCCTACCCCCGCGAAGGGAAATCGATTTCAGGATTGATCTCGTTCCAAATGCAAGACCTGTAGTTCATGCTACCAGAAGGATGACCCCTAAAGAAATGGAAGAATTGCAAACCCAAACTAAGCAGCTCTTATGGAAAGGACTCATCCGACCTAGCTTTTCTAATTGCGGTGCAACTGTGGTGTTTGTCCCCAAATCCGATGGTACTCTAAGACTCTGTGTTGATTACCGTGATCTTAACAAGCAAACATTGAAGAAAAAATATCCCTTGCCCCACATAGATGATTTAATGGACCAATTAAATGGAGCCAAGGTGTTTTCAAAGATGGACTTGGCCACAGGTTTCCACCAACACTGCATAGCCGAAGAATTCATACCTTTGACCGCCTTCAGAGGTCCTGACATATTCTATGAATGGTTAGTGATGCCGTTCAGTCTATGCAATGCTCCAGCCTACTTTGTTGACTTGATGAATAGGGTCTTCCGTGAGGTCCTAAATAAATTCATCCTAGTCTTCATTGATGATATTCTAATCTATTCTAAAACTAAGGAGGAGCATGAAGGGCATTTAAGGGAAGTGTTGGAAATT
This sequence comes from Allium sativum, assembly GCA_030737875.1. NCBI lineage: Eukaryota > Viridiplantae > Streptophyta > Magnoliopsida > Asparagales > Amaryllidaceae > Allium > Allium sativum. The sequence continues at coordinate 733,123,859 of CM060910.1, forward strand.
CTGCGAAGAAATGTTTTAAAAGCAAAGTTTTCCAAATGCACATTTTGGCAAGAGGGAGTAAAATTCTTGGGCCATGTTGTGTCAAAAGAAGGAATTGCTGTAGACACAAGTAAAATTGCCGCCATTCGAGATTGGAAGCAGCCCAGTACACCCATTGAAGTTAGAAGCTTCCTTGGATTGGCCGGATATTACAGGAAATTTGTCAAAGACTTCGCCAAGCTGTCTAGCCCATTAACGAAGCAAACCAAGAAGCATACCAAGTTCAATTGGACATCGGATTGTGAGGAGGCATTCCAAAAGCTAAAAGTGAGTTTGACCACTGCTCCCGTACTTACCATCATCGATGGCAACCAAGATTTAGAGGTCTACACCGATGCTTCTCAAAGTGGTGGTCTTGGCGTAGTACTGATGCAAAGGGGCAAGGTTGTTGCCTATGCAAGTCGTCAATTAAAGCCGCATGAGAAAAACTATCGTGTCCACGACTTAGAGTTGTTGGCCGTAGTCTTTGCTTTAAAATTTTAGAGACATTATCTTTTGGGCGAAAAATTTGAATTATTCACTGACCATCAATCTTTGAAATATCTCTTCGATCAAAAGGATCTGAATTTAAGGCAGCAACGATGGCTAGAATTTCTGGCGGCATATGATCATGACATCTTGTATACACCGGGGAAAGCCAATGTTGTGGCGGACGCGCTTAGTAGAAAGGACGTCATTGTCGCAAGCCTCATCATTACCCCTTCTTTGATTGATAAAATTTCTGCTCTTCAAAAGGATGATAAATTCATTCAGATAATGATTAAGAGAATTGAAGCAGGTGAAAACATGAACTTCCAAATAGATGGCAAGGGAATTCTTAGATTTCAAGGACGGATTTGTGTTCCATATATCAAAGACCTCATAAGGGAAGTTTTGGATGAGGGTCACAAATCAAAGCTTTGCATCCATCCCGGTGTGAGCAAGATGTATCAAGACTTAAAGCGCACATTTTGGTGGAGATCTATGAAGAGGGATATATCCATTTATGTGAGTAGATGTCCCACATGCCAACAAGTAAAAAGTGATCAACAAAAGCTTGCGGGGTTGTTGCAACCATTGGAAGTTCCAGATTGGAAGTGGGACCAAATCTCCATGGATTTTATAGAAGGTCTGCCTCGTACTAAGAAAGGAAATGACAGCATATGGGTGATCGTGGATCGCTTCACAAAATCCGCTCATTTCATACCTGTCAAGTCCACTAGAACTGCTCAAAGTCTGGCGCAAATCTATTTCAAAGAAATCGTCAGGCTACATGGGTAATAAAACTAATTATTTCCTTTTCATCATAATTTGAATGAAAATTTTCATTTTCAAATTAAATAATAATCTTTTGTTTTAAACAGAGTTCCTAGTAGCATTGTTAGCGACCGTGATCCTATCTTTGCTAGCAAATTTTGGGAAGCATTCCAAAATGAGTTGGGAACAAAGTTAAATCTCAGTACCCGCGTATCACCCTCAGACTGACGGCCAAACGGAGCAGGTGAATCGCGTTATTGAAGATCTACTGCGAGCTTGCATAATCGATTTTGGAGGTTCTTGGGAGGATCACTTGCATTTAGTTGAATTCTCATATAACAATAGCCATCAAGCAAGTTTGAAAATGTCTCCATTTGAAGCTTTATATGGTAGGCCATGTAGATCGCCAGCATGTTGGGTTGAAAAAGGAAATCGACTTGTATTGGGTCCAAACATGGTCCAAGAAGCTTCAGACAAAGTTTATTTTATTAAGAAGCGATTATTGGCTGGCCAAAGTAGACAAAAGAGCTATGTAGATGTAAGAAGGAGAGAGTTGGCTTTTGAAGTGGGTGACTACGTCTATTTGAAAGTTGCTCCAATGCGAGGTGTAATCCGTTTTGGAAAGACAGGAAAATTAGCACCTAAATTCATTGGCCCCTTCCCTATTCTTGAAAAGATTGGCACCCTAGCCTACAGAATTCAGATGCCCGATTGGTTGCCTGGAGTACACGATGTATTCCATGTTTCTCAACTTCGAAGGCATGTCCATGATCCGGATCTAGTTGTGGAGGAAGCTGCACAGCAAGATTTGGAGATTACCCCAAGCCTTGCAGTGAGAAGGGAACCATTGAAAATTATTGGCAAGGAGACTAGGAAGCTGAGAAATAAAAGTATCAATCAAGTCAAGGTGCAATGGAGCGGTGATCCTAGAGACTGCACTTGGGAAACCGAGGAGAGTATCAAACAAGCCTATCCCAAATGCAGAGTGGATATCTCCAATTAGATTTTATTTTGAGGTACGCTTAAAATATTTCCCATTCTCTATGTTGGTTCCTACCCTTCTATTCTCCCCTTTTTCCTTTTCGAGAACGAAAAGTTCTTAAGCGGGGGAGATTGTAACAACCCGGAATTTGGGGCCAATTTAAAATTTTCATTTTAGAGATTTCAAAGGTGTTTAAATAGTTGAAATGAATTATTTTAAATAAAAATGACTAGAAATTCATTTTGATTGAATTTAATGCGAATATATTTAATTTAATTACAAAAGGAATTAGAAAAAGGACGGTAGTTTGAAAAGTCAAACCTGAACTTTGACTGACCACACAGGATGCAGAATAAACCGGATTTTGGTGAAACGAAAAATATTAAAATATGTTAATGAATATCTTTCTAAGGAATCTGAAAAATCGAAGTTTCATAGCGGAAATCAAAAGTTATGGCCAAATGAATTTTCAGAAAGGTCGCTATAGAGAATATATCGCCCTTGAAAATAGACTTTTTGCATACGACCTCGGAATTCGACGAAACCACTTTTTTTGGATCCGGAATGTAATATTATTACTAGATTTCAAATTTCATGTTTTTTGAAGCTAGTATGTGAGCGTGGCAAAAGAAACTGTGTTTTGTCAATTTCGATCAAAATTAATTGACTGAAAAATAGCCATTTTTCAAACAGTCTCAGAATTCAACGAAATAAATTTTGTTAGAACCGTATCGTCATAAGAAAGCCAAAAATAATTTTTCTGGATTTTTTGAGTTAATTTGTAGCCCCGGTAAATTTATTTGTACGTTAAATTAAAATAAATGATTTATAATTTAAAACTGAGAAACGGGGGCCAAGACGATCTTTTGGGCCTGCGAGACATAGCCAGATGAGTTCGGAATGGGGGTTAATAGGTAATAAAGACAGTCGTTGGCTGAAATTGGTGAAAGTTACTAAACGGGCCTTTATTGGGTAATTAAGAATTAAATAATAATTAGATAAACCTAATATTATATTATAAATAGTGTACCTTCTTCTTCCCCGTCGATGATTTCAGCCGCACAAAACCCATGACACTTCAAATTTTCATTCTTTGATTTCTCCTTCGTTTCTCAACGAAATTCTTCGCCGTAAATCACATTTCGAAGAGATTTTCGAGCTCTCCGAATACATGCCGATCACATCCCGTCCCGTTGCCTGAAATCGCCGCACCATCCACCCAAAGCCACCGTCGTTCGGCCTCCCCCACCCCCTCCTCGGCGAACCGCACCCTATCCCCCTCTGGCTGAAGATCCCCCTCTCCTAGCACTCCAACCTCCAACAAACCGTTCTGCAAACCGTGGCCTGTAGCTCTAGAAAATCAAAATCAAAGTTTTGAACATTTAAGGTATGAAATTCATTTCAGAATTTGCCACACTTTTGGCTGTGGCAACTACATTTGTTAAAAGTAAATTTTATTCAAAAATTGATTATTAACTCATACGAACTCCAAACGGAAAATTTTCAGATTTTGCGAGACCGTGACGACAAATAGAGGTTGCTGAAATCAAGTGCGACCATTTTCTGAATTTATTTGGATTTTTCATTCCGCTTTAATCAAGGTGAGATTCTATTTTAAATAATTAAATCTAATTCAGTTGAATAGCGGATATATTAGATCTATGACATGATAAAATTATTGACGTTGTTTTGTTTGATTGGTCATGTTTGCTTTAGATCTGTGGTTGTGTATACGGATCTGTATAGATCCAATAATTCTCATCATGTTGTATTTATTTTATGATATCAAATTGCAAGTCCGAATCACATGTTTTTTTTTATGTGCAAATATGAATGAAATTGTTAGCGGTATGAAAAGATCAAATCTTTTTATTATAAATAAAAAGTGGAATATGGAGTATGATAAAAATTACATTTTTCTATGTAATTGAAATGTGAATTTACACCGTATGATAAAAATTACATTTTTCTATGTAATTGAAATGTGAATTTACACCGTATGATAAAAATTACATTTTTCTATGTAATTGAAATGTGAATTTACCCCGTAGGATAAAAATTACATTTTTTTATGTAATTAGAATGGAAGTTTGCATCGTATGATAAAAATCATATTTTTATAATGTAACATATGATGAGAGTTTGTATTGTAATTAAAAATCATATTTTTACAATGTAAATTAGGAGTGGAGTTTGCATTGTAATTAAAAATCATGTTTTTACAATGTAAATAAGGAGTCGAGTTTGCATTGTAATTAAAAATCATGTTTTTACAATGTAAATAAGGAGTAGAGTTTGCATTGTAATTAAAAATCATATTTTTACAATGTAAATAAGGAGTAGAGTTTGCATTGTAATTAAAAATCATATTTTTACAATGTAAATAAGGAGTAGAGATTGCATTGTAATTAAAATCATATTTTTACAATGTAAATAAGGAGTAGAGTTTGCATTGTAATTAAAAATCATATTTTTACAATGTAAATAAGGAGTAGAGTTTGCATTGTAATTAAAAATCATATTTTTTACAATGTAAATTAGGAGTAGAGTTTGCATTGTAATTAAAAATCATATTTTTACAATGTAAATACGGATTAGAGTTTGCATTGTAATTAAAAATCATATTTTTACAATGTAAATTAGGAGTAGAGTTTGCATTGTAATTAAAAATCATATTTTTACAATGTAAATTAGGAGTAGAGTTTGCATTGTAATTAAAATCATATTTTTACAATGTAAATAAGGAGTAGAGTTTGCATTGTAATTAAAAATCATATTTTTACAATGTAAATTAGAAGTAGAGTTTGCATTGTAATTAAAAATCATATTTTTACAATGTAAATTAGAAGTAGAGTTTGCATTGTAATTAAAAATCATATTTTTACAATGTAAATAAGGAGTAGAGTTTGCATTGTAATTAAAAATTGTATTTTTACAATGTAAATAAGGAGTAGAGTTTGCATTGTAATTAAAAATCATTTTTTACAATGTAAATAAGAAGTAGAGTTTGCATTGCAATTAAAAATCATATTTTTACAATGTAAATTAGGAGTAGAGTTTGCATTGTAATTAAAAATCATATTTTTACAATGTAAATAAGAAGTAGAGTTTGCATTGTAATTAAATTTACATTTTTAGATGTAATTTAAATAGGATTCACACTGCAAATATAAGTTACATTTTTATTATGTAACTAAGATGAGAATGTACATTGAAGTTGAAATTTACATTTTTATATGTAATTTAAAAGTAGGATTTTGCAATGTATCCAAAATTTACATTTTTACATGTAAATAGAAATAGGAATTTACATAGGAATTAAATTTACATTTTTACATGTAAATGAAAAGAATGGAATTTACATTTTTAATGTAAGTAAAAAATGAATTTAGGATGCGGTAATATTATCTTCATTTTCAAATGAACTAAAATTTAATAAGGACCGGTAGTGGTTTAGAGCGTTGTTCAAATCAAATGACGTTATCACGATTAAACGATTATATATATATATATATATATATAATTAAGATTAAACGAATGGAGCGCTGTAGTTCGCGTTTTGAAATCGTACCTTTAAACGACTATACAAGAAGATTCGACCGTCGGATTTCCTTGAAACTGAAACCGTTAGGATCGTCTTGGAAAAATCTTTCCAACGATATATATTACGTTAAGATCCAACTGTTAGATTCTGAGAAATGTAAAAATCAAAATTGGTTGAATGCAGCGCCATAGTCGCCCATTGACTCAAGCGTCGTTATATAAAATTTAAATTATTTTAAATAATTAAAATAGGAAGTAATCATTATAAAATGATATCAACAAGTACGAAGGATTTTTAAATATATATATGTATACGAGGATTATTTGGAAAGTCCAAGTTCTCTCATTCCAAGTAATCAAACGACGTTAATGGAAGTATGAAGATGGCGTATGAAGACCGTAAATCTTCCCTCGAATGGACAACGATCGAGGCCCTAATTTGACTTGCTCCCAATTCAAGGGTCATGGTCATTTGCCCAAAACGTACGTGTTGATTTCACGGGTTTGGTTTTCGCTCAGACCCAGAGCATAAGCTAATAAATGGATTGTGTGTCTGACATCGTACTCTATTAAATATCATGTTATTGATCTTCTGTCGAATGTATGGATGTTTGGTGGCGGAGAATTTATTCTCTTGCTTAACACCCTTTCATATATTTCGGCAAAGGATTGGTAGTGCGATATGGAGTGACGATGTGGCATGCTAAGATGCATATGATCAAGGCTTTGTTGAAAAGCAGGCCTTGTGGGACGATCAAAGCATAGCCTGTTTAGGCATAGCTTTGTGTATAGTGTGACTTCGCGAACCTCACACACCGGTGGAGTCTAAAATGGGAGAAGGGAATGCTGGGAGAGCAGCACGTTTCTTTCTAGCTAGAAGTGGTGATTGGGCTTTAACACGGCCCGACATTTTACTTATGTGGATGATGGAATGAGGCGCCTCGGATGATAGGTCCTATAGGATCGGGAAACGTGTGTTCAGGAATTGCCAATCCACGAAGCTGTATGTATGGACTGGCCCTGCAGCTATCCAAGGGTTCACTGCGGGGGATCCTGAGACATTAGCTAGAGTGTCTGGAATCGGTAAGGAGCTCCTCCCTAGCCTTGGCTCATGATGGAAATCCAAACTTCCAATACGAACCTACGGATTTGATTGTATTACTAGTATGGAAGCATAGTATTATGGTATCTATGTGTCCTAAGATTGATACATTTATTTTGAAGTGTTTTCCATATATACTAATAATAATATTAAACTCGTATTTGCCATATTTAGCATGTTTAATCACCATAAGGTAAAACCCTATCCTCTGGTTTGTGTTGCATTGTGTGATGGGACTTGGGTCTTATGGTGATTCCATTTTTCTCAAAAGCATGGCGTGGTTTTACAATTCACTTATTATTTATTATGTCCTTTAAATTATGCACGGCAATCCATTGGAGTAAACCCGTTCCGCGTTAGCGGCGTGGTCCTTGGATTTGCCTTATTACTAGTAGTTAAATTAGTTAAGAATTCTCACACCAGTCCCACGACTAACCCGTTGTTTGTTTTCCACCTTTTTGCAAACTCGGGTGCCCTCCTTTCTACACGGGCAGCCAAGTAAATAGGTTCAATCTTTGCTTGAAGTCTTTTCTTTGGAGCTGCTTATTATCTTTCTTGGATTTGCTTTCGTGGAGAGGTGATGACTTGGAGCTTGAAGACATATATCATTTGCTATTATTGCATTTTTCTCTTTTTAATTCCAGACATCAAACTTGTTTCATTTCACGTTGTTTAAGTTGGGGTTGGAACTTATTTCATTTTCTGCAACTTGATGTAATAATTTAGAATTCTGTGACTGTGGACTTTCTGTGGTTGATGACATTATATTTCCGTTGCTATGATGTTGTTACTCTATGAATTTCCTATGCTATGTTGTATCTGTGATCTATATTATTGTATTTATGTTGTATTCCAGATGATTATTCCTAACTTTCATTCTATGGAAGTTTGGGGTCATCACAGTGGTGGTGGTGCTACAGCCTAGGAGTGGGCTGATCCTGACCAATAGGGGTTTCACCCATTTTCGGTCCTCTAGATCCTCCTCTGGCTCTGGCTCTCGATCTTATGCTCATTTTCAGTCAGTTCTGTACCATCAAGGAAAGAGTCAGATCAACAGAAATGATAAATTTTAAAGGAAAGGTAAAAGTAAGGACATATGAAAAGTAAAGACATATGGAAAGATGATGATGTAATGACTGATTAATATGTGCTATTCTGATGTGCTCATTCTAGGACATTACTAATCCTATCTCTAATGAGTTACTCGCCTTAGAATATTGTTGATTCTATCTGGACGAATTGTTTTAAATATGTTATACTCCGAAGCTAAGGTTAACCTTTAGCTCTGATACCAACTGTGATAACCCCAAACTTTCGCAGAACGAAAGCAAGGATAATCATTGGAATATAACATATTTTCAACAACAGAAGATCTCAGATAACAACATAACACATAAATCATAGCAGCAGAAATAGAAATATCATCAACATCACAACATCAGAGTGGCACAGTTACAGGATACCACTTAGCATATAGAAAGTCTCAGCAAACAGAATTAAGTCTAAAACTCAATCAAGTACAACATAGATCAATGATGTCTAAATGTCTCAAAGTAGAAATAAAAGATCTTCGTCTTCCGTTCATAAGCACACTCCAATCCAGCACATGTCCAAAATAACCTGAACCTGTTACTTGGCTGGCCGTGTGAAAAGAGGGCACCCGTGTAACGACCCATATTTTTGACCGTTTAAAATCGACAATAAACCACACATGTCGACCCAAACAAATCGCCAACACAGGCAGTTATTTGATAAAGAAGAAAAAGAAAGAAAGAAGAGGAAACCAACTCACAGAATCTCACAGCGGAAGGACAACATATAATAAATAAATAGTAGTTAAGGCAGTTGAAATGTATACATTGGTTATAACATTCAAATGAATATCAGAGTTACATATACATACAGATATAATAAGCAGCGGAAAATACCTATATATGATAAATGTATACAAATCTTCGTCTTCGATCTCCAAGGCACAGTCATCTTCAGTAACTGCAATGTCTGCTGACCCGAGCGTATTGCATAAAAAGAAAACACAACAAACACTCGGATCAGCACTAAATCATCTCATATTAGTCAAATCAAAATACGAAATAACAGTAGTGCCATGGGTACAGTAACTCAAGAGATGTTACGGGATTTTCCATCTCTCAAGGATCCGTTAAACTAATACATACATAATATAGTACGCTATTATGATAGTGTCTATCCAGTAAAGTATAAATACTGAAAATAGCGTAAGCGGGATTACCATATTACCCTTACGCCGTTTATAGGCATCACAGTCTATACAGTACCGTAAATTCACCGTACTGGTGTTATCAGAGGGCACTCCATAGAAAGCAACACTAAATCGAAATCGTATGGGGCTCGATAAGGATATAGATGACAAGGCACTCGAGGCAATGCCCAGGGTAGGATTCTACCAATTGCACTCCCGGACCGGTGGTAACGCATAGCAGCCACTACCGCCCACCTCGGAACACACTCCCAAAGTCATAAATGGGCCCAAATCATCATCATCATCATTATAGTCATAGAAATATTATCGAAGAAGTGTGTCCGATCAAAGGTGCTACCTCAGTTAGTCACGGTATAGCTCCTGTTTTAGTCATTTCAATTCTGACCCGAAGGTCAAGGCTATTTCGTCATCGTACATCTTCTTCGATTCAATAATCGCCTCCAAGTCATCTTACTCATTCTGGATACGTCATAACGTTCACAGTTGTCAAAGTGGTATCGACACTGACAGAGAGTATGCCTTATGCCGACTCCGGTCTCTTTAACAACCAACGCTTACATCTTTTCACATCGGTTGGTTCTTTTACATTTCAAAGGTTCGCTTTTCTATCAAAATATCATCTTCTGTTTCAAACCCAGTTTATATTCAACGAATAAAAATTTCATATCAACATATCAGAATCATACCCAACCGATTATATTCTAAAACTAGAAAATATCCCATACCCTTATATTATAATCACATAATATTTCCAAAACGAAATATTCAAATAGAATATAATTTACCTCAAAGGTTTCCAATTATCACGGATTCTTATCTCAACTCTATTTGAACCAGTGGTTCAAACTCAAGCATTTCCATTCGAAAGAACTTATACTTATAAAATATATAATTTTAAAAAGATAGATATTTATAAGGAAGACCTTAATATAAATAATTAATAGATATATAAAAATTATATTTAGAATAGGATAAGATAAATTGTAAAACATTATATATCTGTAAATTGAAAGTTTACTAAATAATTTAATAATAGAATATAAGAAAAATTTGTAAAAATAAAAACAGTTATTTGAAATCAAACGGTATAAATATATATAAGATAATTCTTTAACTAAAACTAACTTTTTCTTCCGAACTTCAATGCTTGAATCCAAATTCCAGTCTCAATGGAGTTGCCTAGCTCAAAGGACTTGTCTAAATCCCACTTTAACTCATTTCAAATTCAAGGATTTAAAATCATACTCGTATCAAGTTTGAAAAACATTTTCGAGTGTTCTCGATTGTCTTTATTCCCAAAAATTAAATTCAATCAGCATTTATTAAATCTGAGTCTGCCCGATCCTTGAAAATCCCGAATCATATAAATTTTAAATCTTTAACACTTCGAATTCACTCTGGGAAAAATTTCTTAAATCATTTCAAATGATATTCCAGATTCAGATTTTCAAAGGAAAAATAAAACCTATCGAAATCGATACATTCCCTTAATTGAATTTTCCATCAAAATAGAATTCCAAATATTAAAATCATTTACCCAACCGATATCCATATATAATTTTGCTACCCTATGGCCAAGTGAATTAAATTTAAATTCCTCAATATTCAGGGATGGATCTATCATTTCAATCCAAATCAGGGCCACAGAGATTTATCATTTCACTCTGTGTTCTTAATTCATTTCAATCGATAAATTCCGGGTTCATTAGATGCCCGTAACATCAAGGGTAAATGGAATTTATCGTCACAATCAACATGCATTACAATATACTGAAATAAGGAGCATTTAAACATGTCACTATAAATTCAGCAATAATTTCAACCAACATCCATCACAACAATTTCATTCAACTGATTCAGCATTAAACTGTTTTCAGGGTTTAACCAGAGTTCGAATTCAACTAGGAATTTAAATTAAATTTAATAACAAATCATTTACTTAGATTGCATGTTAACACTCTTGCATGTTAAATTCAAACCACACATCAACAATTCAACACAACCATGCAACCGAACTTACTTCATAATTTAATTTCAATAAATATGGGAATAATTCAGTATTTCGTGAGTGAGAAAACCACTCACTTTTGGTCTTTAATTCAGATGAACGTCCAACCATAGCCCAAAATTTGACAGTCTCAGAACGCAGCCAGGTTAGTGTCAAAACGTCCGCGATTCCGCCACGATCCCAACGCAACAAACCGTGCTCGAATCCGAGTTCATATGTAAAAGTTATGGGTGTTTTAGTATTTAAATCTGAAATATATAAAGTAAATAAAAAAAAGAATTCCTCACCCTCTCACCACATGCCACGTCATCACCTTGGATCCTTCCTCCCGCTCTTCTCATTTTCGCTACAGTAGAAACCAACGTGGAAACCCATACAAAGGCCAAAGTTTGACCGCCGACTGCTCCTTATTCCGGCCACCGAACGCCTTGCGATCACCCCCATCCCTCTCGCCTGACCGAGGCGCATGCAACCCAGGTGGCCCCGCCACCTCCGGTGGTCCACAAAGCCGCCGCCGACGAGCCATAAATCAGCCAATTCGAACCCTAACACGCCAAATCCGGCCACCTTAGTCCACAATCCCACCTGTGAACACCACCATCACACTCCCCTCGACAATCTCTTCAAAACCCGTGTCTTAATTTCTCCGATCCAAGATAAAATCGAAAACCCCAAATTTGAAGCTAGGGTTCCGCGAACTGAAAGTTTGACCATCGATTTCCGGCCAACCTAGTCACTGCATGTCGAAATAAACTACACCAGAAGCTTCGTACCGTCGAGAGCTTCGAATCGATATACAATACGATAGGGTTTGTGAAGATTTGATTTTTGAGTTGGATTTCATTTTGAAACTAGGGTTTGAGTATTTTATTCAGCCATTAGAAAGAAACAAATGAAGAAAAGTAAACGTAGTGAAGAAATGGCTGATGTAGTGGAGAATGGGGCTAAGTTTCATATATATATAGGCCCAACAATGAGAAACACACAATTATCCTATTCATTGATCTCTTTCACATTTTCTCTCGTACGGTCAAACGGTTATTCGGATTGTAACGCAAATTTGAATCCTATAATAATTCATCGTTCCGGATCCAATGGTGCCAGTTTCGTCGAATTCCGAGACAGTTGCCAAAACAGTTAAATTTCACAGTTAAATAATAAATAAAATATTCAGTTAAATCATTTAACTAGTTTAATTCAAATTAGCTACTCATAAAATCCCCTTTTAATCAAATTGCAATTTAAATAAAATTTATAAATCGATTCACAAATTTTATGTTCCCGGATTTGATTATTTCTCAAATTAAATTTGAACTGCAAATTTCAAATAAATGAGTTATTCAATATCAAACCCCAAATTTCACCATTTACCTATCAAAATTTGAGATTTTTATCTATATATTAAACACTTAAGTTTTATTCAGTCATTTAAATATAAACCCAAATTACAACATCTTCTAATTATAACTCAATAAAAAGAATTGTTTACTTTCAATTCAAAAAATCATCATCATTAAAATCAACTAATTTGATTTTTAACCCATGTTATCCTATTTTATTTATTTAAATTGAAAATTAAATATACAAAAAAATTATGGGATGTTACAACCCGAGTTTGCAAAGTGAAACAAACTACGAGTCAGTCATGGGACTGGTATGAGAAATCTTTCCAACTTATCCAACAATATGGCTAATCACAGGACCACGCTGCTAATGCGGAACAGGTTTACTCCATTGGATTGCCAGTGCATAAATTAAATAAATTTTTACTTAAAACAACGCGATTCTTTTTAGAAAAATGAAATCATTATAAGACTCAAGTCCCATCACACAATGCAATGCAAACCGGAGGATAGAGTTTTACCTTATAATGATCAAACATGCTTGATACGTAGAAAATAATATATAATATTATTATTAGCGTTTAATCAGTTTTAAAATACTTCAAAGTAAATGTATCAATCCTAGACGACATAGTACCCCATCCTACTATGTCGCCATATATATAGGTTTACGATCAAAACCGTAATGTCGTATTGGAAATTGGGTTTCCATCATGAGTCAAGGCTCGGAATGATCTCCTTACCGATTCGAGACACTCTAGCAAATGTCTCAGAATTCGGACGCTGGCGAACCCTTGGATCCTGCAAGGTCGGTCCACAAATACTTAAGTGGATTAGTTATGCCTGAACACACGCCTCCCGGTCCTATTAAAACTATCAATTGGTCACTATCGACCAATATAATCGAGGCCTCGTAATCTATCATCTACATAAGTAAAAATGTCCGGGCTCCATACCATGACACCACTTCAAACTAGAAAGAAACATATGCACTCACTGCGTTCCCTTATCCCGTTTCTGACTCTTACTGGGGTGTGAGGCTCGCGAAGTAACGCTATACACAAAGCTACGTCTAAACAGGCCATGCTTTGATCATCAACCACATGGCTCTACTTTTCAACAAAAGCCTTGATCAATTGCATCTTGGCATGCCACATTGACAATCCACGCCATGCGATCAATAACCACCAATATATAACCTCTGAGCTCGTGCGTCTCAGAGAAGGGTGTAAAGCAAGAGAATAAATTATCCACCACCAAACAGATATATATTAAAAAGAAATCAATTTACATGGAATGAAATTCAACGTCAGACACACATCTATTTCCAAGTCCGTTCTGGGTATGAACGAAATCGGAGACACCTTATTCCTTATCCCGTATGTCCAATACGGAAGAGTGGTGCTCGCCTATCCGGACAATCAACAAGAACGTCCGGAAAACTACCACTTTAACCCTTTACGGGTAGCTACCCAATGTCGGGCATCAGTAATCATCCGTTTGATGTGAAGATCACCGGTCTTCAATTTTCGTCTTCAATATCTTCGATTTAAATCATCGTATAATTATTTGAAATAAGATTGAACTTGGTCTTTTCAAATAGTTCTCGCATATATATAATTTAAATCATTTCATATCGCTAATATTATTTTATAACGATTTATCGCTATTTTTATTCATATAAAAATAGCTCAATTTAATTTAACGACACTTCGGGTCAATAGGCGGCCCTAGCGCTATTTTTACAAAAAATTGATTTACACTCTTCTCGAAATCTAACCGATGGATTTTAATAAATTTTACACCGTTGGAAAGATCTTCTCAAAGCGTTCCTAATAGTTCCAGTTTTGGGAAAACCCGACGGTCGGATCTTTCGGTATAATCGTTTAAAGTTACAATTCCGAAACGCGAACTACCGCACGTGATTCGTTTAATTTTAATTTATATTTATATATATTTATTTATATATATATATAGATAATTATATATAAATATAAATTACTCGACAATTTCCCTAATGTGTTTAACATACCAAATAAAAGAACGTTTTAATTTGCATAACCATTTCTACATGTTTATAATGTCAAATAATATGTATTTTATTTACATGACATTTTTGCTAATGGCAAATAAAAAGATAATTTTATTTTCATTATTTGTATGCAATTTCTATTTTTAACTTTAACAAATAAAAGGAAATATTTTATTTGTGTATATATAATTTCAATGTATAACATAACATATAAAAATGTTTATTTTAATTTGCATACAAATTCTAATGCATGACTTAATGATAAAAATGTATCTTTAATTTGTATACAAATTCTAATGTATGTTTTGACAATAAAAATGATTCTTTAACTTGCATACAAATTCTAATGTATGTATTGACAATAAAAATGATTTTTTAACTTGCATACAAATTCTAATGTATGTATTGACAATTAAAATGATCCTTTAACTTGCATACAAATTCTAATGTATGTATTGACAATTAAAATGATTCTTTAACTTGCATACAAATTCTAAAGTATGTACTGACAAATAAATGATTCTTTAACTTGCATAAAATTCTAATGTATGTATTGACAATTAAAATGATTCTTTAACTTGCATACAAATTCTAATGTATGTATTGACAATTAAAATGATTCTTTAACTTGCATACAAATTCTAATGTATGTACTGACAATTAAAATGATTCTTTAACTTGCATACAAATTTTAATGTATGTATTGACAATTAAAATGATTCTTTAAATTGCATACAAATTCTATCTCAACAAAATGCATAAAGAGCAATTCATTCATTTTTGTTGACAATTCTATTTCAACAAAACGATTAACAATGATAATTTCATTTTGTTAACAATTCTACTTTAACAAAAAGATTAAAAGTGATAATTTCATTTTGTTAACAGTTCTAGTTTAACAAAACGAATAAAAATGATAATTTCATTTTGTTAACAATTCTAGTTTAGCAAAATGATTAAAAGTGATAATTTCATTTTGTTAACAATTCTAGTTTAACAAAATGAATAAAAAGTGATAGTTTCATTTTGTTAACAGTTCTAATTTTACAAAATAACAAAATGAATAAAAATGATAATTTGATTTTGTTAACAAATATAGTTTAACAAAATGAATAAAAAGTAATGGTTTCATTCTATTAACAGTTCTAGTTTAACAAAATGAATAAAAATGGTCTTTTCATTTTGTTGAAATTCTATTTCAACATAATGTTTTTGCTCAAACACAAATCTGTTTAACAAAAATGTTATTTTTGTTTTACCTCAAATCTATTTAACAAAAATGTAATTTTTATTTAACTCGAACTATTTAACAATAATGTAATTTTTGTTTAACTCAAATCTATTTAACAAAAATGTAATTTTTGTTTAACTCAAATCTATTTAACAAAATTGTAATTTTTGTTTTCAACCATCATATTTTGACAAAATGTACATTTTTGTTTTAACTATTTTATTTTGACAAAAATGTTCATTTTGTTTCAACTTATCTATTTTGACAAAAATGTATATTTTTGTTTCAATTAATCTATTTTGACAAAAAGTTCATTTTATTTCAACTATTCTATTTTGACCAAAATGTTCATTTTGTTTCAACTATTCTACTTTGAAAAAAATGTTCATTTTGTTTCAACTATTCTATTCTGAAAAAATGTATATTTTGATTCAACTATTAAAAAATGATAAATTTTGTTTCACTATTTTCTTACAATAAAATGTCCTTTTTATTTCAACTATTTAGTTACAACAAAAATGTCCTTTCTATTTCAACTATTTTGTTACAACAAAAATGTCCTTTTTATTTCAACTATTTTGTTACAACGAAAAAGTCCTTTTTATTTCAACTATTTTAATTTGACAAAAATGAAAAATTTAATTCAACAATTATATTTTGACAAAGATGTCAATTTTGATTCAACTATCCTACTTTGACAAAAATGACAATTTTAATCCAATAATTATATTTTGACAAAAAATATTAAATTTAATTCAACTATTATAATTTGTCAAAAATGACAAATTTAATTCAACAATTGTATTTTGACAAAAATGATAATTTTAATTCAAATATTCTAATTTGTCAAAAATGACAATTTTAATTCAACAATTCTAATTTGTCAACAATGACAATTTTAATTCAGCAATTCTAATTGTCAAAAATGACTATTTTAATCCAACAATTCTAATATGTCAAAAATGATAATTTTAATTCAACAATTATATTTTATTCAATACAACTATCATCAAATCAATAGATCTACATAACATTATCAATTCCAGATCAAATCAGGTATGGCAATCAATAGAATTTAACAGCGGATTGGAAAGAAAATCACAATCATAATTCATTATTTCTAATTATAAAAAAAATAGAATTCTCATAGTGCTTTAAATCCTGTATAATTCAGATTTGAATTTTGCCCAAAATCTGATCTGCTCCAAATTCGTTCTAATCAGTCCAGAAATGTAGATCTCGGACTCACGATCGCAGCGGTTCTGAATCGTTCAATTCCAAATTCGTATGCATCAGTTATGAATTTATTTAGGTAAATAACATTTTTAAAATACTTCATTAAATAATTAAAAAAATAAAATATCCTTCTTCCCCAAATTAGATCGAGGCCGCGCTATTTCCCTTTTGTTCAATTCTAGGGTTCAGGTTTTCAGTCGACTAGAAGCGCCGGAGGATGATCGGGCAGTGGCACGTCGAAGGGGGGTGGGCGGCGCACGCAATGGGACCCACGGCGGAAGGTGCGATCGCACATAGGTGGTGCAGCAGTGGTGCAAACCCGCTGACTTCGGGGCTCCTGTTCGTCGCGAATACACCACGGTTTTTTATCAACCCCGTATGAAATCGAAGCTGATGAAATTCTCTTCAATAAAGTCAAAAGGAGGATGGAGTTTTATAATACGGATTGAAGAAAATTAGTGGGGGAAGAAAGGGGCGATATCATCCATGAAAATATAGGGGTGGCGGCTATAGTAGTGTTATAAGGGTTTAGTTTTGAGATGTTTATAATAAAATAATAATAAATCTCTTAATTATTAGTTTTAAGCCCGTTAAATCTTTACAGCTCCAAATTCAGCCCAACGAGAGTTTTTCCTACACAAATGCCCCCGTTACGGACACAATGAGCTAGGTCCCGTCAGCCTAATCGATCATTTTCAGTCTGTTTTCTTTAAATTAAAATTTAAATCATTTATTTATTTAATTCGATCATACATTTAAATTTACTGGGGCCACATAAGGACTCCAAAAATTCCCAAAAAAAAAATCTAGCTATGTTTTGATGATACGTTCCTAACAAAATTAATTTCATCGAATTTGAAGACAGTTTGAAAAATGGCCTTTTTAACGGTCGATTAAATTCAACAAAAAATATCGAACACAGTTTAATTTACCACGCTCACATATTAATTCCAAAAATTATGGAAAATTAAACTTAGCAATAATTTGACATTCTGGATCTGACAAAAATGGTTTTGTCGAAAACGGAGGTCGTTTATAGAATTACTATTTTTTAATAGCTTTAATATTATCTAAAAATGGAATTTTTAAATTATAGCACATTTTCTAACCAAATTTCTTTAAAAAAAATAAATTGGTTCTGATTTTCCGGGTTGTTACACTTGTACCATTTCCTTTAAGGCACATGGCTCCAAAGGAAAGGAGAGAGCTTGATAGAAAAATCTTAGAATTATTACAAAAAGGGTTTATTTGTAGGAGTACATCTGAATGGGGTACGCCAATAGTGTTTGCCACAAAGTCTGATGGGTCTCTAAGATTATGTGTGGATTATATGGGACTTAACAAGTTGACTAAGAAGAATAAATACCCCTTACCAAGGACTGATGACTTGTTTGACCATTTGGGAGGAGCCCAATTGTTTTCCAATTAGACTTGGCTACTGGATTTCACCAATTAAGGATTTTGGATAAGAATAAGCTCAAGACAACATCTAGGATGCCAGATGGACTGTTTGAATGGAAGGTTATGCCTTTTGGTTTGATGAATGTCCCCGCTTTCTTTGTAGACCTTATGAGTATGGTATTTAGAGGCATGCTTAATAAGATTGTGGTAGTATTCGTAGATGATATTCTTATCTTTTCCGAGGACCATGTGGATCATGAGAATCATTAAAGAAGAGTCCTAGGAATTTTAAGAGAGAACCAACTTAGAGAAAAATTCTCGAAATGCCACTTTTGGAAGAAAGAAGTCAAGTTTCTAGGGGATATTGTTTTGTGAAAAGGATTAACGATAGACCCTGCTAAGGTAGAAGTTGTTAAAGAATGGAAAATACCCCGCAATGTGGTGGAGGTTTGGAGTTTCCTTGGGTGTGCATGCTACTATCGAAAATTTATCAAGTACTTCGCGAAGATAGTAACCCCTCTAACCCAATCAAAGAAAAAGGGTGATTAGTTTGTGTGGACTAAGAAATGTGGAAGTGCCTTTGAAAAGTTGAAGGAGTCTCTCATAAGTGCACCTATCCTTATTACCTCGGATGGAACCAAGATGTTTACAGTTTTTACAGATGCATGTAGGATTGGTATGGGAATGGTACTCAAGCAGGAGGGTACACTTGAGAAACTAAGGAGAGATCAGACTAACTCATCCAGAGCTTTTATCGGGTAATTAATTTTTCTTAAATTCTCCTTTTGATTACATTGTGGTTTCTAAATTGGATGGTAGGAGATGGATGCAACCCTTATGCACCGTG